>JAQIWJ010000321.1:0-24113 GCA_034695185.1 Discolaimus major
GGTTATTTTGTGCAAAGATATTATGCTCAGGATATTTTGTCCAGGACATTTTGTCCAGGATATTTTGTCGTGGATCCTATTTATGATCCAGTGTGGACGATTCTATAGAATACTACAGTACGCCATTCTACTGCTGTCCAATTTGGACAGTGATTTCATGATTTTGTCGCCCACCCGTCTAGTCTATTTTCTTCTACAATCGTGTGCATGCACTTTCCCACGCTAAACTAGTGATCATATTTTCGGAATTGCAATGCCTATTTTATGGCATCCGTTGGAAATTCCAATTACAAAGGGAAGTTTCTTTACCACCCACAGCGTGTTGGGATGAGTTTTGTATCCGATGGATACCTTTCATGATCTCTCATAAAAACGTTCAATTTTTAACGCTCTGCTGGCATCATGGCCGGCCTCATAAATTTCCTTTTCAGTCACCCCTTTTCTCGAGGCAAGGTATAAATAAGTACAAATCTTTGAATGTCATCTTTGCCTTCTTTTCTATGACGCATGATGCATTTCGAATTGGGGGTGTGGGCGGATGTGAATTTCAGTAGACAAAATACCGTGTAGATTTCGCCTAACTTCGTGCATCGAATCACCAGCCGGCTGACTGACGTTCAAGCATTGGAATGTTCCTTGTGTTGGCTTCAGGCTAAAACGTATTACTTTTCCCAAAATACAATTGATGCAATCTATATACGTATCTAATCCAGCCCAATCCTGCTCTCCTGTTTACGCTACTCGTGATGACATGAATCAATTTTTGGGCCTATTATACGTTTATTTCTAAATCGCCTATTCATCGCATTGCTGAGTGAAGGATGGGCTTCAAAAGCCAGCTGGCGGTGTGAATCCCTCGCTTTTAGCTATCATCAAATTCAAATGTCCCTGGATGCCTCTTTCTTTCAATTGAGCTGAAAGAGGGCGGCTTTCTTTTGAGCATTTCCTCTTTCTCTCTCTCGAAATATAAATATACGTTTATTGTACGTTGGTGTAAATACTCAACATGGCTTTCTATAAATCACTTTGAGGAGGGAAGCCTTTCTTCGAAAGTGAAGATAAGGAATAGCCATTTGAGAAGAAAAAACGGCTGGTCTAACCCCAGTCGTTCTCCACTCCCTCTTTTCACCCATTACATCGGATGGGCCTCATTTTTCCGCATTCATTTTTGATCCGTTGCTTTTTGACTGTAAGCTTAGCTAACTATTTGAATTCGTCATATTTGCGCTCGTAAATTTCGTCCATTATCCCATGGGCAATAATGACAAGCTTATTTTGAATTTTTATGGCATTTCAATGCGAAATACTGGATTTTATATTACCTGTATATACACAAAATCGGAATTGACAATGAGAGGGCATTCGGGGCTGTTTTTTCATATATACGAACACTGTGTATATATTTGGCGTGAAAGCCATTCGAAAATTCATTTCGCGATGGCAATAGTAGCTTTTATTGCTTTGACGAAAAATATTCAGCTGAGGCCAGGGGGGAGCGTTTTTATTAGGATTCAATCGCCATGGTTGGTGTATTTCAATTGGCCACTATCCGAATGGTGTATACCTTTTCGATTGGAGGAATGCCCCCCGCGATGATCATCATCAACATAACAATAGAGTGCAATAATCGTTTCCTTCTAAACCCCCCCCCGTTTGGCTGCCTGCTGATGCCTTGACGAAATTGAGCCATTTGATATTATTCGCCATATAAGGGGGGTGCCTTGTGTTCGGGATGCAGTATACACATGCTGTCCATATAGCATATAGTAGAAAGAGGCCAATCGGGAAAATGGTTTTTCCAACACCCCTTTGGATTGGATGGAAAGCGGGCGGAAGGTATTTCGGATCAAAGAGCCATTATTCTCAATTTCTGTATACACGCGTCCGGAGGTCGTAAAATTGACACGTTCCGTTCCGCTAGCCAAATTGCAAATCATTGCAAGGCATTGACTCGCGATTCGTTTTTCTTATTCGCCCAGTGTCAGCAGGTGGCCGGTCGGGATGGATTGAATTGGAAATTAGCCATGATTTATGAATGTTTCATGCTTATGTAGCGTGACCCTGACTCATGTTCCTGATGAAACATCTGAAGACGATGCCGAAATTATTTTGTGGTTGAAGCTCGACTGCTTCTGCATCCCGAATGTTGCGAAATCCTGACAAGATTAGCATTCATGCTAATCCTACTCTAGCCGTAGCATCATGGTTTTTTTATTGTTAGTCGTGGTAATCCATTGCAGCCTTTTGACGAAGTTCAACTAGTGATCAGATCACTAGGATTTGCATTCTATAATTGGCTGGTCAATGCCAGTATCTGTTGGGCAGCTGGCTCTTTTGCGGCTTCCGGGTCAGGACTCGTTAGCATTTGCTCAGTTATGGCTTTTGAGCAGATGCTTGTTAGCTAGTGATCAGTTGACCACTGTTCTCAGCATTTATCCCCATTCGCAGCTGGATATTATGTACGGGAACAGGGATTATGGCATGCGGGATACTGTAATCGCTCGATTTGCTGTTACTCATGCTCTGTTCAGAGCACGCACCTTTCCCTTATGAAATCGGATGCGTTTTTGTAAACCTTACATTGTGGTCTTATCTGTGCTTGGAGGATCAAGGGATTAAGTGATTGGATTTTGTGTTTTCTGCTTCAACGTTTGTAGTTGAACAGTTCATCAAATTGAGCATAGTGTATCTTCACCAAGAATATTTGCAGTAGCCTACTGTACCAATGAACATTTTTGAAAATTTATCACCCCCCCCCAAATAAGCACGTATTGATTTACAGTTCCAGTCGATTGACATTATGGCCCATTTTCATTATTGGAAAGAAAAATTCAATTTTCTTTCATCACCATATTCACCACATGTCATCATTTCCCCGCGGAGTCGCTATTTTTTCGCTCAAATATGGCCTCTCATCATCCAACCAAAAAGAGATGGATTTCAATAAGTTTCCCCCATGTTTCTGTTCATTGGCCATTTTCACGCTCGACCTGCCTTCTCGCCTTATTTTCGAACACCAATCTCGCCCTCGATTGGCCAATGACTGAATTGGAAAATGGGGGGCACCTTTTATGCGTAATAAGGGTTGAATCGTTGATCGTTTGGTAACTGGTAGTGCGATGAGACGGTTTTTCGGTATGAATTACTACCTTTTTTCTCCCCAATGCCGAACGTACTAGTGGTTGAAGTGAATTTTAGCCATTTTAGGTATTCAGGTGTGTACATGTACCTATAGATAAGAACTCGTGATTCGGCCCCATTCGCCATTGGCTTACTGTAGGCCGAGGAATGATGCATTGCCACGCTTTTATCGAAAATACCCTCGGATACATTGCATTAGCCTAGTTGTGATTTATGACTTTCTATAGTGTTTACCTCGGATAAAAAAAGACACGCTGTCTCACGCGTTTTAATCTCACAGCCTTCCTATTTGAAAGAACTTTCTTTCAGGTTACTGTAGCCGAACAGAAGCCATGACCAAAATCGAAGCGGATATTCGGGATAAGATGAAGTGCGAGGAAGAAGATACAGTATCCATGAACGGTTCTCCGAGCAGAAAACGGATGAAGCAGGATAAGCCATCGTATTCCATTCATAAATTACTGGAAACAGCAATGCCGAATCGGAATGATCACCTGCCCATTTCGCAAGGATTACCACCGTTGGATTCGATGGCTTTCGCCGGATTACGTCCTCCGACTACGCACCAGCCACCAATGACATCGAATTTGAACTTTTATCGTACACCCTCCGAGGCGATGACCAATCCATTCTTGCCTTATTTGGCCGGGTATCTGTTCGATCCGACCATAGCCGCTCGGTTCGGAATGGCTGCTGCTGCTTTGGCTAATGCCAGTCAGGGTCAAAATGCACAATGGATGACACCGGAAATCGTTGATGGCCGATTGGCTGGAGCTAGTAGTTCGGTGATCACGCATACTTCGCCACAAGGTGAGCGGATTAAAATATGATCATTGCCTTCATGAAGGCTGATTCAGCCTCATGAATGCACTTACTTGCTGAGCAGCATTGGGACTGATCATGGTACTGTCATTTCTTGATTGCCTCAAGAAAGCGTTGCAAATTTTGGCATGATTGCTAATAATTTTCTGAAGAGAACTGTACAGAGCCGCAGATGGCACCTGGATGGACCTTCTGTAATTTCATGCCATGCAATCTAATCACTGATCACGACTCAAAATCGCATCTTTTTCAGGCACATCCACATTCCCAAACGCGACCAGAACACACCCGTCCAAATCGCGTTCTACAGTATCCCCAATATTGGATAAGCGGACTCCACCGGCCACCACAGCATCATCAAAGGATGTTATTGGTTCGGTCGCGACTTCACCAACATCGTTGATGTCCGAAAATAGTAGACCGAAGCAAAGTCGACCAACATTCACTGGGCATCAGATTTACATTTTGGAGAAGACATTCGAGGAGACGAAATATTTGGCGGGTGCTGATCGGACGAAATTAGCTGCCAGTTTGGATATGTCCGAAAGTCAAGTGAAGGTGAGATATTGGCTTGATTTTATCTGTGGCATGTCACTGATCTGATTGCCTCTGCTGATGCATGATCGGATTAACTATCCTGGTCAATTGCAGACCATTGTGTGCTGGGCTCATCAGCGGCTAATCTCAGCCTTTCATCAACTGCATCTATAATCAGCCAGCATGTTTATTGCAGGTTTGGTTCCAAAATCGACGAACCAAATGGCGTAAAAAGACAGCAGCCGATATGATGGCAGCCAAACGAGAAGTGGACCGTCGATTATTGGAGGAACAACGTTTGGTTCCGGATTCCCAATGTGATCCATGTACAGTACCAAATGCGGATATGACTTCATCATTGTACACCGGTCATCAAATGCAATCGTACGCATCATTTACTGGTGATCAGAATTCGCATGAAAAGCATAGAATTTGTTGATACATTTTGGTATATCGCCATTTGATGATTGATTATCGATTTTGGATGTACAGCGAAGTTATTTCGAAAAATAGTAACTCTGATACTGGTGTTCTTTTTCTTAGCATTTTTGTACCGGCATGTCATTTCTGAACGTGCAATTTGGATACAGTGTATTACGTGGTGGAAAATACTTGATTATTGATTACAATGCAGATTTTCAAATCTAGTGGGTTTGCAGTAATGAGGGTTTTGTTGATAGCATATTTTGGATTTAAAATCATATGCTGGCATACTGTAATTGCCTTTCGAGGTGTAAGCCGAGAAGCTATTTTCACACTTTCGGCTGCCTCAGTTGGATTGTGGAATACTGTAATCGCAATTTTTGCCAAAATTCATGATCAAGTATCTATGATCACTAGTGTATACATGTTGCCAACATCAATCGATATGATCAGAACATTATCCCATATCGATTTTTCTGCACCAACTGATCATGAACACTCACAAATCCTCTCATCCTCATTCTTCTGCCTCCAATATGGAGTGGAGGACATTTCGATCTCCCTTCCATGACAGGACGTTTTCGAAAATCGAGTGATCATTACTCGAGGCACTTGCCTCCTTTCCTCGATTCTCACCCAATCCAAACATCTCCTTTTACACGAATTCAAATTCGACTTGAATTCGTGCTTGAAATTGGTATTGAGATATCCATACAAAAACGGATTTACGCATATGGATAGCATGGATATCAATTTGGCTGCGTCATCCAGTTGTCTAAGTTCGATATCGTGAGTCAACGTCCAATCACGAGGTCCTAATTGAATGATCATTGATATGAGGATGAACGGGAACCATAAAATGGCATTACTCGATGCCATTGCGAATAGAAGATGCGACGTTCTACTTCGTCTTCTGGTCGTGCTGTTCGCAGTACTGGTTTTCTTTGAATTCGGAGCATTGACCACGCGATAATTACTGGAATGGTCGGTATTGGTCACTTCTTGTCGATTGCATTCGTCCGGTGGCACTGCTCTGTGCCTCAACAACGATTGTTGGCGTTCATTTTTGGCCAAGAAACGGGTCAATAAGCAATTGAATATTGTCAAAATTGGCATTGGGACAACGTAGATGAGTAATGCCATGATTACGCTGACAGCTGCTTCGTAGAATCTCAGACAGGAATCATCGTCTTGAGAGCATGATTCGGGAAGTAATTCGCATCGTTGAAATAATAAAATACCGGTCTGATTATTCTGACCATCCATCAAGGATGCTGGTACGAATGTCGTTGGGAGTAAGTAATCTTTTATATTGAAATGCAATAAATTTATGATGGATAATGCGAACGAGATCACCCATATCGATACAGTGATCAATGCTGCTTGTATCGATTTTATGCCTCCAACATTTAGTTTTGATTGTGCAACCACACAATACCTGTCCACCGCAATAACACTGACGGTCAATGCTGAACAGAAAATATTCGTTCCAGGAAATGATTGAGCGAATTTACACATGAACGATCCGTATGGAAATTCGATTTTATACGTCGGTGTCCATAAGAATGGTACCAGAATCAGTGCCAGTAAAAAGTTGGATAAGGCTAAATTCATGATGAATAAATTCCTTGTACTTCTCATTTCACGCCTCTTGATCACAACGAACATGACCAAACCGTTTCCGAAAAGGCCCAGTATGGAAATGCAAATGTACAGGAATGTGAATAAACCGATTTGGCTATTGGACATGTAATGCATTTTCTCGAAGATAGCTTCACGAACGCATGTGCGAAAGGCTGATAATGATGGATTATCCTCGGATATGCATAGACCATCAGCAGTAGATATCGATTGATTTTGATAAGTCAAATTCATCCTCGTTCAATTGTAATCAAAGCCGCAGGCCTGCTGAATGCTGAAATAAGCGTTACAAAACATCAAATGCTGAATGAGAGAGGCGTGGTTGGAAAGCAGCCATTTTGGCACCATGATTTTGGACGCATGGATATAGGTATTTATGATCAACTAATCGATATCAGCGATCATAATGATCGTAAATCATGGCAAGCTACTACAAGAAATCATGTCCAAGCTATTGAGGCTCAATAGGCAGGCGGTCATTACAGCTCCATATGGAAACTGTAATGCCGAGAGTCAAATGAGGCTTCAAAGAGCTATGAAATAGTGCTTGTTTCATGAACAAGATTGGTAGATGATCGTTAAACATCGCTAGCTACGATTCATCCTGATCAACAGCAAACTTAGCCTACAAAAATCGACAGTGAATCAATGAATTATCAGTGCCTGATTTCCGGACTGAGCCCATGGTTCACAAGCCATCTTGACCTCACATAAAAAGGTCATAGTCAATCATATGAAGCTAACATGCGTATGTCAGCTCTTCCCTCACAAAACTCGCGTAAATTTTTGATCAAATCTGAATAGAAAAAACACGAACAAACCGCATGAGATCTGGATGAGCAGGTGTACCCGATGTTACTTGTCTCATTCTAATTACTGAAATCCATGCTGAGCAAAAATGTGCTCGAGAGAATGATGAATGATAGGCACGAATAAAATGACATTGTAAGATTGGGTCATAAGGGGCCAATCAGTTTAGATTCATCATAATATTCTCGTTCAAATCCCCGAAGTGATCATCAATTTGAAACCCGTGATCATAGTGCAGATTCAGAAAAAGGTGAGGTTGGGGTACTGTAGCTAGCAGGCATTGCGGAGAGTGATTATTGGGGTTTGGCTTGGTACAGTATGATCTGATCAGTATCCAGCAATTATGAGTCGTCATCAAATGAAGTTTTCACTATAAACCTTATATTGATGTTGTTGAACATCAAAAAACCACTCGTCGGCACTGCATTGAAACCCATCCTTACCTTTGCCTTCATGGTACACCTACATGATCTTTTGACTAAACCATTCCCAAGTATCCAGCAGAGGATTTTCAATTATTCCAAAGGGTATCATCATAGCAACTGATATGCTGCTGATGAGGAACAGGAAATTGGTCTGTCTGGAGAGTGTTATTGACTCACCATTACATCTGTAATTGTCATGCTGTACAAGATGGTCTTAGGACTCAAGGTGATTTTTTTGTATGCTAATTTTTGATAACCAAAAAACATGGAAAATATCACAGTTGTCGCCTTCATTCGCAATATGAATGCAAAGAATAACATCAGCATTGAACCCTCGTGCAATGATTTTTGTACGACTGGTTTGCTTACGAAGAGAAGTGATGTTCTATAAAGTCTATTTAATACGGGTGGTAAGCAACCCACGATGTAAAATCCAGAAACAATTTACATTACATCACTTCTTGTGCTATTTTACCTGATCAATCTGGCAAAATCAGCATATTTCTGTGAACTTGTGACAGATACGAGTATCCGTCTCATCATGTGCAGCAAAGTCTGGGTATGCTTTCGTAATAGAAATTCTTGCATCAATCTTGCTTGACTCAAATGCACATGATCAGGCATTGTACATGGTTTTCATGAATATTATTGTCAGAAAAAGTCAATTTCATTCATGCACGCAAATCTGCTCCATCCCCTCCATACATAATCAATTATAATCAACATTTCTTGCGTGATTGAAGCTAGTTTTCTCACGGATTGCCTTCCAGCAACGATTATAGGAGCTTATCACTAGTAAAGAAGGCTTTTCGTTTCGAATGGCCTATAGGATTGCGGGCGATATCCAATATCCAACTGCGGCCAATTTCAGAAAATTGCGTCCTCATTTGTCAGAGAAAAACTATCTCCACCCAACATTTGCACAGCGTGTTAGTATTGAATTACGTCATTCATGATCACATAGACCCTGCTTCAAAGACGCATTGGTCTTTTTGCTAATCTCATTCTTTCCTCTTTTGTGTGGCAATACGGAAGTTCTCGTTAAATTCTACCCAATACGAAGAACCAACCGATGAGCTCATTCTGAGGATGCGCACATTTTAAAAACGGTCTTTCGCCTGAGGAGGATGTGAATAATATTGTACGAGAATTTTGCCACCTGTTGATTTGCGTAATCATTTTAATCGCCTTTAGTATCGTCATTAGTTACGTATTAGAAATCAATGACCATTTTCGCCTCAGGTGAAGCACCCACTCCCCAACTATGCGTGATGGAAATGCATTTTCATTCATTCTAGTACTAGTCGCAATTCAACGTCTTCTGGTCAATTCTTGATTGTGTGAAGAAGTTTTTATGAGGATTCCTTTTTCCGAAGCGAGACACTTCCTTGTTTCGTGTTTGAAATTGACTGGAAAACGACTTTGATTTTCAGCTAGTTAGTTTTTCCTAATGAAATGCGGTGTGGTGAGTGCAATTGAAGCCTTTCTAGGACAGGAGCTTCTTACATTATTTGAGTCGCTTTTTTTCATGTCCGAGCTAGTTTGGCTTCGAATGAATATTGGCAACACTCACAATAGGCTAAGGGAAAGCATACTTGGATACCGTTTCCAATGCACGGTTCATCCGATGGATTTTTAACACACGCTCACAATAAATAGTTCCATGATCGCGAGGTTAGGTGGGGAATGCTCGTATTGGGATTTTAGCTATGGACATAGCAACGGATCAAGGTGGGGATTACGAATGTTGAATACTTTCCTTGATTATATTCAACATTTCAGTCTAGCTGTTCTGGGGAATGTTCATCTCATGATTAGGCGTACATTGACAATTATTCCTATTCTCCCATCGTCCCTTTTCATGGAACTTGCCATAAATAGGCCCTCATCTTTTTGACAGGACCTCATGACGGTCATGGCTGACATTTGCGATCACAGTTAGCTATATATTATGATATACTATAGCTATCTCGGATAAAATTTATCTGCAGGTGGCTTCCTGATTTCAAGCCATGCTGACAATGCTAGCTGATCATTGATCACTGCCCATTTTCAGATTAAAAAATCAGCATGATGTCCAACGATTCGAATACTGATCAATGCTTTACGGGTGATGATCAAACATTGGAATCGTATCAAAAATGCGTCAGGGAACAAGCGTTATCCCATATGCGTTACATGTCCTTCACTCAGGCGGCAGTGTTCACATTCGCGTACACCCTGATCTCGGTGATCGGAATATTAGGCAATGGATTGGTCATCATTGTCGTGATCACTCGTCCAAAAATGCGTACGAATCGAAACGTATTCATTGTCAATCTGGCGTTATCCAATTTCATATTAGCAATTATATTAGTTCCGTTTTTATGGACCCCAACTTATCGTATCGAATTTCCGTACGGAGAATTCATGTGCAAAGTGGCCCAAGCGTTCCCCGGAGCCAATATCTTCTGCTCCACATTGACCGTCAGCGTGATCGCTGTGGATCGATATTACGCAATCGTACGTACTAAATTGGGACCCGGGCGGATGAAAACCATGCAAGCAACTTCGATATCGATCGGTATTTGGATCTTATCATGCTTATTATCCATACTGTACTTTCTACACTTTCGCATCTCCGACTATACATTGCCTGGTCATTTCGTGCCAGCCTCGATCCTGAATCGATCCTCCGTCTCTTTCAAAGCTGATAATCGATTGTTGCTATTTCAAAGATGCGAATTGAAACCGGCCACA
Organism: Discolaimus major; assembly: GCA_034695185.1. NCBI lineage: Eukaryota > Metazoa > Nematoda > Enoplea > Dorylaimida > Qudsianematidae > Discolaimus > Discolaimus major. Next base: position 10,539 of record JAQIWJ010000321.1, read on the forward strand.
TGTTCCGATCCCGTTCAATTGAACGAATCGTGGGATAATAACGTTGAATCGTGTTTTAAATTCTACGAAATCGCGGTCAGCGTTATAATGGCATCGTTGATTTACGTGGTTCCAATGCCCATATTAGTCATATTCAGTTGTTTATTGACGCATTTTTTACATCGGAACGAACGGCAGCATTCGGTTGTGAAACGGTCGCCGAAATCGTCCAGAGCCAACGGGGATGTGGAATCGTGTACATCCACTACATTGATCGGTCATCAAAATAGTATTCGCGGGAAAAAGACTTCGGAAGCGTCTCAAATCGAGAAGAACCCTAGACGTAGGAGAAGTCGAACCACTTCTCTCTTATTCGCAATGGCGTTCAGCAATGCTATACTTTGGTTGCCGTTCACAATCGTCAGCTTATTCATTCAATTATCCCCTGAATATGTGACGAAATTCTATCAGGACGAATTGCGTCAAGTGGACGATGCGGCTAAAATGATCTCTATGCTATCCATATGCGTGAATCCGTTTTTGTACGGATATTTGAATACGAATTTTAAGCGGGAATTCAAATCCATATTCAGACGGTGTTTCCCATGGTGCGTAGGTAGTCCCAGTAGAATGACGTCGGACAGGAGCCACGTATCATTAGCTGCTAGGGATAAAGACAGTTCTGCTATTGGATACGGAATTGATAACGTCATTCAGGAGAATGATACGTCCTTAGTGGCCAGGCCATTGACGTTGAATGGGCTCAGAAGGAATTTCGTATGATGACACGGGCAAAGGCATAATTATGTCAAAATGATATGATGACATGGCAAATGTTAATGCAAATTTAGATTGATTATGATCATGGTTTTCAATAATGATGATGATGATGATACGTCGATACCGACTCAACGATTTGCATGTTGAAATACATGACTATAAATGCATTTTGCTACATCATGCAAAACTATGCTATCTCCAAATACAGCATGCATTTTGTCAGCAATTAATCTGCTATCAATGATTGGCCATGTGGCAGGTTATGATAACCACGCCTTCATGCTCTGATTGGTCAATACTTGACCAATCCGCATTTAGCTCCTCCCTTTGCATACTGTAACCGCTTCTACAGGCGCAGAAATCAAGCAGAATGCTCTTCCCTGGCAAATGTTGTAAATTTAGCATAAAGATCCGCAAAAAACTGAACAGGATAGTCAGTCGAGCACTTATACGAAAAGCAATCCACGCTTCTTGAATAAATCTCACGCGAAGCCTATGCAAAAATCATCACATGAGGAACTTGACCACACGAATGCCATTCTTGGACAAACAATATTGCGTGCAAATATTGAATTACATGCTTCGCATTTTTCAGCATTCATTATGTGCTTCAAGCACGCCATGCTCTCAGCTGAGTGCATTACCAATCTGGTCTGACATACCAAAGTTCAGTGCAGGGATACTGCTGACCTACCAAAAAGGCTCAAATTTAGCACCTCACATTACACGCGTCAATCTCACCTTAAAAATGCAATCCATCAAAATCGGTGGCATCGAAGCACCACCGTTCGCCACTTCCTGCGCATTCGATACAGTATGCCCTCAACGTGGCTATGCTGTGGACGTCACATTGGACGTATGCGAATTTTTGCACGCAAATTGTATATTCCATTGGTTCAACGGGACAACGTTCGGTGATTATAATGAATCCACAGGCAAGGTGTCCGGATTACTGGGTGCTATTGCTTCTGGGGAATTCGATGTTAGCATTCCGATATTCAGTCCAACTTATAGAAGATCGAAAGCGGTTTATTTCAGCGATACATTCTTCTTTTTCAAATTAATCATGGCCACTCGAGCGCCTCCTAGTGTCCCTGAAGAATTCGATTTGAGCATTCTAAGATCATTGGAAATCTCCAGTTGGTTCCTTTTATTGATGGCCTTCTTATTGACTAGCCTTGTGATCACAGCTATTTTGAAAATTCGTCACATGACCAATAGATCATGGATATGCGCGTGGATCGATACTACATTATCATTGATTCAAGGAGAATTGAGTTGGACACTGGACGAATATTCGGTCATAAAACCAATGCGTTTCTGTTGGGATATCGCATCGTTGATATTCACAACATTAGCAACCGCGTTTTTATGTTCCCAAAATGTAGTACCGTTCAATCAAGTACCGTATACCGATGTGGAATCATTGATCGAATGTCTGAGTAATTATAAATGCCAATTAATCTCCTCGAATCCAGGATCCAGTTTCCTACTGTATATTACATCACCCGAATCCCCGTTATCCCCTCGAGTGAAAGAGATCCTGGATCGGAATCCTGTATTGATCGTACCCGAACACGAGATCCCCGGTCGAATTGTAGCAGGAAAAGATAAATATTTCGTATGGCCAATCGCCAGTACCACGTTCTATTATCGTGCACGCGAATTTGAATCGTCCAAATTCTACGTCGTGGAAGCACCGTTCCTCAGATACGGTTCATTTCCCATGAATAAAAATTCAACATTGAAAGCGAAATTCAATCGGATGGCGGCGTATTTTCGTGATTTCGGATTATCGGCAGCCATGAGAGCGAGATACGAAAGGCCTTTGATCGATTCCAATCAGGCCATTATGATGAGGCAAAATAGTAATTCAGTGGGAATATTAGGAATAAAAGCATCGTTGGAATTGTATTCAGTCGGAATAACATTCGGATTTGTGATTTTCATGATAGAACTAGGGGTTCATACATTGAGAAAAGCATATATTTTGTGAATTTTTTTGTTGGTTTCGTTATCAGTGAATTGCATAGTACACACCAGTTGCAACTTTGCAGGTTTTCTGATATGAACATTATGTAGCCTCAAAAAATCAGGCTGCTTTGTGAGGCGTTTGATGGCATTTTTTTATAATTATGATTATTCGAACTCAATATTTTGATCTGCCAATGCACGTTGATCTATGCAAATTTCCCTGCAATCGATAAATCATAATCGTGATTTTGACAGCATCAGGCAATCATACGATTGATATCAGTAATTGGTATGCTTGCAAAGCTGCCATTTCCCCATCTGGCATCTTAATGTTTTTCATTGGCAATATGAGAAGTCAGACGTGGAATGCTGCAATAAATATTCAGGCGTGATATCCTATCATTTCAATCACGAAAGCTAATAATCACACGATATCTACTCTAGTCAAATTGCATCTAACATCTTCACTCAATCTTTTTCCTACTAATTGTGCTACGGTTGGAATGTGTTTCAGATTGATTGTCTTATCACTGGCAACCACCGGTCCAACATGAGGATCATATTTTTCACAATGCATTAGCTTCTTGGCCGATTGACGATACGGTTTTATGATGCACAACGTAGCCAAAGCGTTCAAAGAAGAATTCAACGCGTACAAGCACGGGAAAATTTGCCTCAACGCATTCCCGTCGACCATTTGTGGTACCATTTTCCCGAATACGTAGGGACCTTGTAGAAATACATTGAACGCTACGTGCATCAATGTGACAACCATGAGTTCTTTATTCCTGGACATGACGTTGGATTGGATGCTTTGCAACGCAGCGTGTTCTCGGAATTTCAAGAATATACGAAAATTACAATAAGCCGTGATTCCATTACCAGTGAACGTTGGCAGGACCATGAAGAAGAATACTAGCAATGTCCAATTTAAACTGTCCCCTTCGTTTACGCCGCAATTCTCATAGGAATATTCGTATCCTGTACGTTCTGCCAGATGAAATGGCATGACCACGAAAATGATCAATATCCAACTGCTGCAGATGATCAACAGGATATTCCTGGTTGGGAAAATCTTCTTATAGATTTCACCATGAAATATAGCCACGAATCGATTCACAACCAACACTGGAACACCCCAATTAGCTTGTAATCCGCATACATAAGTAATGTATCCGGCCCAATTACAATAGAAATCCTTGTCTTCTGATAAAATATTGACTGGTTGCAAAACCAGATTCACTATGTTCAATAGGAGATCGGCCGATGCGATATTGGCCACTAGTAAATTCACTGGTTTCTTGTACAATCGACCGAAGAACGTACAAGCAATGACCAGGCTACAGAAAATGACCGAACTGGCTGCCAAAATACTCATGCTTACACAACTTCCCAAACGTTCTTCATACGTGGAATTATGATAACTGAGCATTTTTTGGCTGAATTGAGATACTGTGAGTGAGGATACAAAGAGTGATTATATGCGAAATGTTAGCAAACGATGTAATGCCAACCGAATGGAATAGTCAAATCAAAGTTTTCACTTCAAATGACGATCTTGAAATGCTCCTTCAGTCTGGGCATATCACAATGCGAAGTCTCAGAGGATACTTGCCATTTTTAAAAAGTCAATTCGCACGAGAATGTTCATGTCGTGACAATGGAAAACTAATCAGATATAAAGGCACGCTAGCTATTGAAAATCGGACACCTGTCATGACAAGGATTTCCTCACCATTTCAATTCCTCGAAAAATAGGCCTCGACTGAATTCAATTCGTTCAGGAAGCACGGAAATTTAGGCCTCTTCAAACAGGCATGTATTTTGAAAATAAGCTTATCCAACAATATATTTTTAGCATAGTAATCGACTAATATATTGAAGAACTATTGGAGGACACACCTTGTAGGCTTTTCGTCTAATAATGATTGGTCAAATTGCTGGAGTTCGCACTCAGCAACTATGCAATTATCTAGATGAAATTGGCACTTTCACTGTGCAATTAATTGCTGGAAATTTCAGGATCGATTTTGATCCTGTGAATGCGAGATAAGTGCATTTTTAATGCAGATCGATTGTCATGCAATTCAAGTATACAAATTTAGTAAATTAAATTTTGCGTTTTCTATTGCTGCTATCAGTAAGCATTGACCGCAAGCTTGACTGGAACTGCTGTGCTCATTCTGACTACAGATCAGTGGTCATTTTTGCCAGCTGACATTAGCTAGCACCAATGTCACTCAATGCCTAAAAATTGTACAGAAATACAAAAACACAGTATTCATTGAGGCTTGCGTCATTGTAAATCGTTTTCCTGAATTCAACTCCGAAACTTTTTGCTTCTGTAAGATGATATAACGTGTTTTGCGTCATACTTTTGACGTGGGATGAAAACTCACACGCATCACAAGGCAGGTGACACCAAAGATGACATGCAAATTTAGTCATCCGCCTTCTTTTATGCCCTTATTCCGCCTGATGCAGTGAATCATGAATATTCTAATTATCAAATTACACGCATGATTCAAACAGAACCGGTTTCGGCTTTCCAAATATGAGCACATTAATCTCATCATCAAAATGGAAAGCCTCAATGTGTAGCCGCATTTCAATATCATGAAAAAGTAGCATTTCAATTCGTCCGCAATTTTCTCATTGCTATCACTAGTGAAGCTTTTAGTTTACTCATGGGGCGTCTATTTCAGGGAGACAAGGTCGGTTTCCAAGAAAGGGGACACCAAGGTTTTTAAAATTCTAGTATCTACGCAGAAAGACCCCGGTTAGCTAGACAACTTCCGGTGAACGATGTGCAGCTTTGCCTAGGATCAATAATACCCTTGGTTAGGTTTGCTTAGGCTATCCGCGAACTAGCCTTGGCTTGCTAGGTTTTCTGCGGTGCTAAAGCCATTTCTACCATAGCTAAATTTAAATTGGAAATATCTGGCATTTGAGCAGGTATCCCGAGGTAAAAGTTGATCAGAGTTACCATAGATACGGTGAAAAGCTGATTAGAAGATGATCACATGAAACGTCTTCTCATTATTCCTTTTACGGATTGCTCATGTTGTTCGTGTTAGGAAATGCGTTGCCAGGCAAAATTATAAAGGATTTCAATAGAAATACGTCAACGTGCGGCATGTGATTCATAAAGTGATCGCTGTTTGGGTGGTGATTGCGTCAGAAAAAGGCTTGTCTAAAAACAGTAGAGGCCTTTTGAAAAGGTGTTGCACAACTGGGAAGACTCATACGTGGTGTAATTTTTGGAAGTGTCGAGTTCCAAAGATAATGGATAAGCCAAAAAGGTGAGAATTTGATCAAAATACGTATATTGCTTTTATGTGTCCATATTTACTCGCTGCATTCACTTATCAGCTTCCACTGAATTGGGCTGCCACTTTATTGCACAAATGTAGCATCACAGCGAGTTGGAATTTCAGTCCCCATTTTTACAGTGTCCTAAATATTTTCAGGATCAATCGAGCACCGAATTTGCTGCTGATTTTGCTATGGCACCATTCCTGCTATTACAAACGTCATTACATCGTGTTCGTCTTAACATTGCTGATGCCATTTTTGGTCATCAGCCTATTGTTCGCCCTCAGTTACTATTTCAACGCGTCATTGATCACTGAAGATAGTATATTGAAAATGCCCAGATACGGACCGTGTAATCAACAAACCACAGCATCAATCACATCCGGTCCGTTCCATTTCTCCAGTACATACGATTGCAAACGCGTACCAGAAAAGGTGAATCGGAATTCGTCTTGGTGCCCGGCGAACTGGGCCAGATGCGAATTGTCTCGGAAATGCGTAAAAGAGTCGGATTACTTCGAAGCAAGCTTATCGGATAAATCACCCTACTGTAGTCTGCCAAATCAAGGTAACACGAGACCATTCGAACCCGACTACTATCCTGCATGCCAATGTTCATCATTGAATGACGGAATGTACGTCTATTCGGATCAAAGCATTCCCAGCATGACCGACCGTTGCAGTTTTCTAAGAGGTCGGATAGTGTACTATCCGAATTCCTCTACCCTAATCAATGATATCATGGGAAAAGTGAAAGATCAAATCAATACATTGGGCAACGCTATCGCGATCATCGCGAATAATAGTCTCGATTTGCAAACGCGTAAAGATTTATGGCCAGCATTCGATTTGCTGGCGTTGGCGAAAAAAGCCGAATGCTTCGAGAATGCCAACGATCGAGTCATCGGATTTGCGAATAGGCAAGATATGTTGGAATATGTAAAATGGATGAACGATAGCCAAGAAAGGCCGTACAATGGAAATGGATATCATTCTCCTAGTCTTCATCCACCGCAAATTTTATGGGCTGCATTAAATTTTGAAGGTAGATATTTCGATAAAAATTGACGCATGCTAAATCAAACCTACAGTAATCCACTACCATTGCAAACATGGGTCAATTTCCAATCAGCCCTTTTTTTACAGGAAACAATGATGATCAAAAAGCGTTTCGATATTCAATTATGAAAGCTACACAAGAGCTTTCACAATTCCACGATGAAAGGGAGGATATTTGGATCCAAGACGTGCTGGAATCGGCCATCGTCATGAACAAATTGAACCTATCGAAATCGCCCGTATCACCAATGTGGAAAGAGTTGCCATCCAAATGCTGGATCCGGCCTAACGAATATTTCTACATGATCCTCCTGATCGTTTTACCAATCGGATGCGTCTACGCGTTCATATTTTGCCCCATCAATTTCCTGGAACAAGTTCTAACCGAGAAGCAATTGAAATTGCGTGAATACCTGTCCATCGTCGGTGTCAACGACGTCACGCTCAAATTATCGTGGATCGTATTTTATATGATTTTCACCATACCAGCGTCCATAGGTTGCGCCATTTACGTTCATTTCCTGTACGGAAATTCGATGGCCCACACCGATCCGACCATTCTGATCGTCCAATTCGTACTGTTCAATTTGTCGCAATTATTTTTGAGCTATTTTCTATCGAGTTTCATGAAAGAACCGAGACGAGTATCGTTCATATTGGTATTTCTGAATATGTTGCCATCCATGTTCGCCGTGTTGGCCTTCTATTTCAGTGGTCAGCAATTGCACGGCGTATTTTTGGTCGTATTTCGCATAGCTAGCTTACATTGCGCAGTACCGTTCGTACTGTCGCTTTGCTATGTCGTCCAATGGGAATTGGCTTGGGTGGGCGGACGGTGGTCGAATTTATTCTATTCGGTCAATCTAGGGGACGGATATTACGGATTCGGAGAAGGAATCATGTGGATGCTAGGCGATTGCGTATTGTACCTACTTTTAGCGTGGTACTTGCAAAATATCATGCCAGGCGAGTACGGCGTGAAAAGGAAACCGTACTTCGTCTTTCAACCATCCTATTGGATGCCGAAACGATTCGGCGATCTGAATGAGATCGATGCCGCTAAAATGGAAATGGGCGATTTGACGCCGGATATCGAACACAGAGGTCAACCGGATGATCGTAAACCAACTTTGGTCATTGAGAAATTGACCAAATTTTACAATAAACAAAAAACCGGCGTAGATCGATTGTCGTTGGCGGTGTACAGAAATGAGATCACTGCTTTATTGGGTCAAAATGGTGCCGGAAAAAGCACAACTATGAATACGTTAGTCGGTCTATTGACGCCCACTTCTGGCCGATTCACGGTGGCCGGTTTAGAATGCGATAATCAAATGGGAGAAATCAAGAAATTGCTCGGATTCGTGCCCCAATACGACATACTGTACCCGAGCATGACTGTAGAAGAACATTTACAATTCTTCGGTTGGTTGAAAGGTAATGCGTGAACAAAGTACCCATGCAAAATTGCGCAATTTCTTTCAGTTCATCATAGTCGGATACATGCAATAGCTGAAAAATCTTTTCTTCAGGCATGGATAAAAAGCAAATCAAGACCATTGTCCATCCATTGTTGGACAAATTCGGTATGTCGCATTTGAAGTCCACAATCACCACGAATCTATCTGGTGGTCAAAAAAGGAAGCTGTCAATTCTGACAGCATATATGGGTGAGCCTGAGCTGGTCATTCTGGACGAACCGACCACCGGCGTCGATCCGTTCTCACGCCGTTCCATTTGGGACGTACTATTGCATCATAGGTTGACCACAGCAACCATTGTCAGCACACATTTCATGGACGAAGCCGATTTGCTCTCCGATCGAATAGCCATCATCAGCGAAGGCACGTTGCGTTGCGTCGGTAGTCCAATGTATTTGAAGAATAAATACGGTCAAGGATTTCGAATCATTGCCGCCTGTTCGAATGAACCGCAGGCCATCGAGGATACGAAAAAATTCTTCAGCTCACGAGACGCCGGTATCCAATTGACACAAACCAGCGGCCGAGATCTCACTTTTACAGTGCCCAAGGAGTACGCGAGGAGTCCAGAAATGGTCAGTCTGTTGAAATCAATCGAAATTCATAAACAAGAAATCGGTATCCAATCGTTCGGTATCTCTGAACCGACTTTGGAAGAAGCATTCTTCGCTGCGGCCGAAGTTGATCCGGCGAAAATTCAACGTCACGCTGCTGCGGATACTGATGGGGAAGGTCATAATCGTCTCAGGCGTCAATCCAGTGTTACGATCAAGTACACGAATCGTACGGGCATCCTTCTTTGGTTCCATCAATTCGCGGCTTTGTTCAAGAAACGATTGCTTTTGGCTTATCGTACGCCGTCGGCGATTCTCATGCAAAATCTCTACCCGTTAACGTTCATTATTATCCTATTGCTGACAAGTAACGAGATTATGCAAAGCGGTCAAGCTAAAATCAAACCGATCCATATTTATCAATCGTATCGAACAAACGTACTGTTCGTTCAAGAAAAGACCACTTCGCCTGAAGCCAATTCACTTTTCAGTACACTAATTCAACGCGGATTAGGTCCGAGATGTCCTGGCGAATATTCCGAATTCAAATGCGGTACACAAAATGCGGGTGGTAGAATCGATGATCAAAAAATCGATTTATCTACTAATCGAACAGCGTGCGAATGCGATGGCTATTGCCCTGAAGGCAATTCACTACAAATTCAAAATTGGATGACGCCCAGTTCGGACAAGGTTTACGCATTGCCATCTTCGATCGACGCTGCTGATTGGATATTAGCAGCTAATCAATCCGATCACTGGATACTGGGAGGATTTCAATTCCACAATAGGAGTCATAATTTCAATAGCGGCATAATCGGTCGGATGTTGGCCAATACAACTTCTGATGCGTACACCATCATATGGACGAGATCAGAATACAAAATGGCCATGTTGAATGCTTACAATAATCTTTTATTGCAAACATTCTCCAGTGATAAGAACGCGAAAATCGAGGCCTATTTCGAGGAATTACGTTTCCCCAGTCCTCAAGATGATGCTCACGAAAATACTCGCACTATGGCCGGTGAATTTCTAATGATGTTCGTCGGTGTATTCTTACTAGTTTTGGCTTTCACATTCGCCACGTTCGGAATCTCGGTGGAAATTCAACAGGAGAAAATTGGGAATTTGAAAGAACTACAATACGTCAGCGGTGCCATGCCCAGTGCGTATTGGTTGGCTAATTTCCTGTGGGATTTCATTCAATACATGATCACGTTCGCTATCATCATGATTTTGCTGGCCATATTCAAAAATCCACTGACCCCATTGCTCGGTCATTTCATCAATATCCTGATCCCATACGGTTTAGGAGCGGTGGGGTTCATATATTTGATATCTTTTCGATTCAAATCGTCAACGGCGATCAATAAAGTGATCATGGCCTGCGGTATTTTATCGAAGATCGCTGGAAGCATGTTGACGATGTTCGAATTCAATTATTACATGGAGAAACATCGTCAAATGCGTAATCCCAGTCCTTACGACAGGGAACCAAGTTTCGGTTGGTCGATAACGGTCAATTACGTTCTACGATTTGTGCCATTCTATACGATGGCCGATGGATGCTTTTTGATCAATATCGTCAATCTGTTCAAACAAATCAAATTTGGCTCCCCCGAAGACCTCGAGCTTTATAAGACCGAACTTTTGGGGAAACGTATTATCCAAGGCTACGCGGTAGCTTTCTTTTGGATATTTTTCGTCATCGTACTGGAACAATGGCGTAACGGATTGTTCTCGTGCGGAAAAGGCGGTGCGAAAATCGTCGAAATCGATGCGGATCAACCGTATCAGATACCAGCGGGTGTTGATCCGGACGTACACGCGGAAGAACGTCGAGTTCTTTCGGCTCAAAGCACCGACGAACCGGTCGTAGTGAAGAAAGTGACCCAAAAGTATAAAAATCATTTAGCCGTTGATGCTGTCACGTTCGGAATCCCTCGAAGTCAATGTTTCGGTTTATTGGGCGTGAACGGTGCAGGCAAGACTACGCTGTTCAGAATAATGACCGGTTTCCAACCACCCACCAGTGGTCAAGCGTTCATCGAAAATAGTAATGTGGTCACGCAGAAAATGATGTTAGCCAGGAATATCAGTTATTGTCCTCAAGAGAATACACTGTTCGATAAATTGTCAGTCAGAGAGCATATTCGTTTATTCGCCGCACTGAGGGGCGTCCCGTTCGCTAATGTGGACACAATGGTGGAATCGTTGATCGAAGAAGTCGGATTGGAAAGTCACGCGCATAAATTGTCCAAAGAATTATCAGGTGGTAATAAGAGGAAATTGAATTTCGCATTAGCTTTACTCGATTATAAGCCTGTGATCTTTTTGGACGAGCCAACTTCGGGCATGGATCCAGGGGCGAGAAGGCGTACATGGACGTGCATAGAAAATGCGGTTCGAAAAGGATGCTCTGTCGTTTTGACATCGCATAGTATGGACGAATGTGAAGCGTTGTGTCATAGATTAGTAATCATGGCGCGTGGTAAAATCTGCTGCATTGGATCCATCCAATATTTGAAAGATAAATTCGGAAATCGATATACCATCAAAATCAAGTTGACCAATGCCAATGTGAGCGATGAATCCAGAGCCTCGGCCATACAACAGCTGAAATTGCATATTTCCAATACAATCTCCGACTCGCATTTGATCGAGGAGCACGGCACAATGCTGCAATACGAAACCGGAGGTGCCGCGAATGGATTACGATTATCCAGTTTATTCGGTAGCTTATCCGAATGTCGTCGTTTGTATCCGGATTTGGTCGAGGATTTCACACTGTCCCAAGTCACATTGGAACGCGTATTCGTCAGCATGGCGCAAAGGCAACAAGATCAACAGAATAATCCGCATTTAGTCAATGATCAAAGGGATGCCGTGGTTTATGTTCCGGTGGTCAACGTGGGGATGACGGAAAACGGTGTGGCATAGGCAAATATGGGTATATTTGTTAATTAGGCGGGTACATGGTTAGTCAAGGGTACTGATCACCAAATGAAGGTGCAAAGGTTCAATGTGATAGGCTTGTGACAGGCAGGCATCTTGTCAAAGCAAAAAGTGATATATGCTAATGCCAAAAAAAATTGATATTGTGATGATATGCTTAATCCGGCTATTTATGGTGAAACTTCTCAGGCCAACCAAGGTTTTTGCTTATATTGTCAATTTTTCGAGTTTTGATTTGTGGTAATGCGGTTATATATATTTTCACATACTAGTTTTTATCATAACATGAGCATAATGCAGCATACTGGATAGCAAAGACAAAATTATGTTATAATTCACATCACCATTGCATATCCTCATGCTGCCAAGATTGCGCAATCCGCCATATTATAAATCTGGTGCTAATCCACTCAATGTGTGTTTGCAGTACAATACATCATGAATATAAGGATACTATCATTTATTGATCAGAAATAGCATACAAGAAATGATCACTACATGCTTACATATATCTTGCTCAGCAAGTCAAGAAAAGTGACAGCATAATGAGTAAAACCATAGCATACGGTGCATTCCATCTCACACATATCATTATCAAACTCGAAATTTGCATACCCCAATATAATATAGTACTGGTATGTATATTGAAATCAGTGATAAATAGTTCAAGATAATTATGTGGAATATCCGATCGAAGTTCTATAAGTCCTAAGCCTTCCACTAGCTTTGTGTATATCCATACTGATTATTTGCCATTCAAATCATCTTGGGACATGTAATCATAACCAGCAATTTTGTTCAGATAATAAAATACGTCCGATAATGGACCGGCCAATAAATTCGCCTGCTCCAAGTTGATCCAAATTTGCTTTTTCATTTGCACATCTTCATCCCGTTTGACCAAATCCTCCATTGGTTGATAATCACCGCTTTTACGTTCTTTGTAAAACGCTTCCAATAATGCGCCTTTCAATATCGGGGGTACTGTAGCCGCTGGATCGTTGGCGTCCGTGTGGATTTTCGCGATCTCACAAGCAAATCCATCGATCGAATTCAGTGATATCAGATGGATAACATAGGGTTGCTTCGGATTGGACCGGAACAGACGTTCGAAGAATGTTGCGATGGCTGTTTTCCATTGTTCAATGGCATCTTCTATGGATTTATCGTTGGATTTATTCGATCGATCCAGGATAATGATGGTGTACGATATTGGTTTTGGTGGTGGTGATGGGCTGCGTGATTTGGATGCATTCAAGCATTCTTCAGCTTCTTCATCATCGGACTGCTGACCAACTCCACTGTTAGAAACCGCCTGACAAGCACCAAAACCCCTGAAATAAAAGTCCACAATGAATAGGCAGAAAAGTAACTGCTTTTCACTGGACTAATTTTGCAAGTTCTGCTTGACTGCAATCAGTAATCAATCTGACTTACATGGGGGCAGCATATCTTGATCCAAACATACCAGGTCC
>JAQIWJ010000322.1:0-24029 GCA_034695185.1 Discolaimus major
CAAAACTAATGACACCACGATGATCAGCACGTCAAACTATATTGGAAGACATGCTTTCATTGCACTAATCACGCAAATTATCGATTTTGAAATTTTGAGAATTGGCTATCCTTTACATATGATCTAGTTTGATCGATGATATTTTGGTATACAATTAAGCCAGATATGGCATATGGGCATATTTTTTCTGGACAATCGAGCACGGAGAATCGATTGCCATGGTCAAAATCGACCTATCACCTCTCTATCGGAAATCGATCATACTGATCAATTCTCTGAATATCGATCACACAGCAAAATAAACGTGATTTTTAGAATCAGCACGATCAGTTATCCCAGAAAATGTGCATTTTGTGCACTAATCACGTTTACTAGAATTCGAAATTTTGAAATTGCCTAAGCTGTAGAATGTGATTTTCGATCAGTGATTTCACAACAGAGATAAGGGTACAGACTTTGTATGAGGATGTTCTCCTGGACAATCGATCATGCTGCATCCATTGAGCACGGTCTGATCACTCAGAAATCATTTCAAAAAATCGATAATCTGATCAACTTGATCAATATTGATTATAGTCAAAAATAAACATCACCATCGTGTTCAGCATGCTTTTTAGACTAGAAAAATATGTTTTCATGTGCATTTTTTGCTTATATTGTATGTACGAATGATGCCAGCCGTGCTGAGGTATACTGTAGTTTCGACCCAACTGGGCACTTTCAATGCTGTAGTTTACAGCATAGGAGCATACTGTAGAAGAATGCACACTTTGAGATTTCGGAAAAGGAAAAGCCTGCTTTTCATAATGAGCTCGCAAATCATGCTTCACGAGTGCATAAATTTCAAATTTACCTTGACTCCTTGTACTTTTAATCGAATCCTGACTAGCCGAATTCATGAGCGGTCCCGATCGACTCCTGGAAACGGAGTGATCCTGATGCGATTTTTGTAATTGCATTCTCAACGTTTTCAATTCTTTCTCTTTCAATTTCAACATAGCCTCCAATTCGGCGTCATGTTTTTTCTTTAGATTCGCCGCCAACGAGTCTAATTCTTTGCATTTCTCCATATGCATACGTTGTTTGAGAGAATCCAGTTTTTTCTTATGCGTCTCATTCAAATCGGCCTCTTTTCGACGCCAATCATCCGATTTGGAGTGGATTTTCGACGTTCTCTCGTTCGTATTTCGTTCGATTTTCGGTATATCGGACGATGATTCCGAATGATCGGCGTATTGATTTTTCTCATCCCCTTGCTGATCATTATGATCGGGTGCAAATCCGAGCTGAGGATTCCTGTGCGTTTGACGACGAGTCAATCTTTGTACACTGCTTGTCACTCTTTCCAAAAACGCCATGGCCCAACAAAAGATACAGCGAAGAATAGAAATACAAATTTCCCCTTTTCGTATTGTATATAAATACGCGGTTATACTAGCTCTGAAGTGAACCGAATGAAATTCACCGAGCTCCGCCAAACTAATTCGTTTTTACGCAATGGTCGACCGAGGAACAAGTTTCGGACTAGAAGAGAGGATTTCTTATTTACTGGATTCGAAAATGAATGAATTTGTAAAAACAAAAGAGGGGGTCCCCGCGACTAGTTGGTACTAGTAATTTAGTCCACACCCAGCCGCCGCGTCACGTTTGCAAAAATTCATTTTAAAATGATCAATGCCAGAAATTTTTTTACTCGATGAGCTTGGAAATTCAGAAGACTCCGTACCAGTCGGAGACAGAGTCAAGAAAGCAGGGGCAGAAATTTCGGTGAAATTTAAAGAACGAATATCATTCTTCATTTACGTACGATCATTTCCCGAATTCCCAAATATCCAAGAAATGACGTTGATGAATTTTTACGCCTCCCAAGTATCCAGGAGGCTTACAAACTCGTGACAGGAGTAAGAATCGTTTGAGAAAATTCCCTCGAAAAGTGTCAAGTTTTGTTATTCACCACAAATCCTTCTTACGTAACATGAGCAACTGTTTCTAGAAATTTTTGGCTTAAATCCCAAATGGACATATATATCTGAAGTTTCTTTGTTCGAACAAAACAAGGGGGCGTTTTTGAGAATCCGCATCAACTTTCAGGAAGTTCGAGAAGACCCAGACTAGGTTTTGTGAAATTTCAAAAAACCAAGCTTTCTTCGACGCTTCACACCGGTGTTGAACTGAGTGACGTAAATTACACGCGAAAAAGCCATCTCAGAGAATATGTAGAAATTTCGCTACGATTGAACATTTTTCAAAATTTCTAAAAGTTCTATTCGGATTGGTCAGTACCGAGAGATCCAACCTGTGTTTACAAAAGCGTGGGAATGTGCACTGATTTTTTCGCCAAGGCCATGATGCGTGATCATTTTCACACCTGGCCTGGCTTGACTGAGGCGATTTTCCCCCAAGTCAAGTGAGAGCCAGCCGGCTGGCTGGTATTCTTGAACTCGTGGGTGGTCAATTTCATGCAATTGACACTCCAAAAACTCACTTGAAGAGTAAAAATTTCGCTTAATACGTATATGTAGGTACAGGGAAATTTTCGAATATTTGAATATCGTCGTTACTTGTGCATGCAAGTAATTGAACAATTTCGACGATTACGGGATGAGGGGTGGGGGAAATATAGGAAATTATGAATCTATATTTTTATAAAGCATACTCATGGGGGATGGATGACTGATGCGAAGAAAGGCCGTCACATTTCCAGATGCCCCGGTTGAATTTATATACTTTTGTCTAAATACAAAATATTCCTCGAGTAATTCGAATCTTTCGAGATGAGAGAAGGAGAAGAGCGGGAGGTATGAAATTTAGTACATGATGAGGATGCCTAAATTCGTTTTCAACTCCACCGCCTAGAAAGGCGGCTAGTCGAAATAACAAGGCACCCTTTGGATACTCGATTCCTCCAACGAAAGCTAAGAGATGAAAGCTGAACATACAACTTTCTCTCCACCCCCCTTCGGAACGAAAGACAGATGCGAACGAATGGCGAATAGATGTTTTGAAAAACGATATATTGCACATCACGATTGGGGGGAGGAGAAATTTCACTCGAAATAAACAAGCAGCCTCCAGCCGCAAGGCGCTCATTCATTTCTTTGTAGCCGCAAGAAAACAGCCCCCTCGAAGAGTGAAAGTATTCGTAGCATTTTGATGGATGCTCGTTTATGTAACATTTCTTCAACTATTTAGCATAAATCCAAGCTAAAAACGGCCGCAAATTTTATCAGCATACCAAACGCTGAATCAGGCGTCTTTTCGAATTTACGTCAAATGTAAGCTGAGTAGACCTCAACTCAACCGCCTCGGACGTCATCCAAGGCCATAGATCATTTTTCAAACCGGCTACTTCTAACTTTTCAATACTCAGATTCTCTTACCATAGGGGTACTGTAACCGCTAGCTGGTTCATATCGAAGCTAGCAATGAATCCTAGCATTCCATGCGCCTTCGGGGATCGCGTATCCCATGCCCCAACTCGAGGGGATCATTCAGAATGACACGATTTCAATCAAACCCACCGTCTATTTCTAAGCCATAAAATATTCACACGCAAATAATACAAAAAAGTAAAACCTTGTAAAAAATAATATGCAAAATCAGCTCAATCCAAATCGGATCATCACTGGGTCAACATAAAATACCATGCCCGAAGAAGCTATTCGCGAAAAAAACACCGTCGAGAAACCCCTACCAGAAACACTGTTTCGCTTCATTATGGCACCATCCAAATCGAAATCATGAGTTCAAAAATAAGGCAAGCATTTTAGAAAGATGAAAAAATAAACACCCTCATAAAAAGAGCTATCACTAATTCTCAGTCATAGAAATAGAGCAAATTCTAAGGCTTCAAATTTTGTCACAAATACAAGCTAACAAGAAAGAACCATATAAAATGCAATACTCGATAGGATACAATAAATGGAATAACGCCTTTGTTCAAATGGCAACCATGGTTAGTCCAGGTGCGATTGCAAAAAAATAAAATAATGAAGTCATGAATATTCTCAACATGCAATATATGCACCTGGTCAATAATACTAGGATAAGCACAAAAATGCCTCAAAAAATGGTAAGTAAATGCCCATACAATACCTTATGCACAATTAGGACGATACGCTTCGAATCGCTTTTTGATAAGCCACATCGAAGGCTTTGCCCAACGTCAAGATCAATTCCGTGGCAATATCCTGAAAGAAATGATCAGCATTTAGATATGATATGAAGGTTTGCACCAGGCTGGACCATGATGATCCAGGTGCCAGAGATAAAAAATCCAAATCAACTTACGGCGGTGAGAACACTGAAGACGTGGCAGAAATGCCTCGAACCATCTTTGGTGATGTACGCGAAACAATTCATGTCACGCTCGTCTTGGCAAACGCAATGAATATTCTGAACCGTATGTTCACACAATGGTCGTCTCGTAGCCGAATCGTGAAGTCGAACGCCTCGCCAATCGATTTCCAGCACGACTTGAGGCACTTTGCTGATTTCTTTCGTGGATTTCTGAAATGAGATCGGATACTGGATCCGTTACCATCGCAAATTGATGGCGCAGCAATTTACCTTCAATTTTGTCATGGAAGCTCTCGTAGCATCGATCCCAGTAACGTCCTCGATTAACGTTGATCCGAGATACTGAAAGAAAATTTCATCATGAATAATTTGGCTATGTGCATCTAACCAAGCACTTACGTGAGCAGAAAATGTTGTTGGTTTCTCTGAATTTTCAGCAGACGTCTCTTGTTGCTCCAAGGGAAATGAGTTCATCCGTATTGCACCAATTTTCGACTGATCCAACTTCTCTTCGTTGACCAGTGACGTTGCCAGTCGCAATCGGTGTCCCAATAGCATTTTCGGACCAAGCGACTGAAACAGGACATGATTAGGTCATGATAGAATGAAACACCCTGCATGCGCTTACCATTTCCAAATCCTTGGCATCCAAAGACTGAACATTCCAAATCGTGTCGTAACCGCTCTTCACGAATTCGCCCAAATAATCTTGGCATCCATAGGCTTGTAACCAATCCGAAACGTATCGGAACGTCCTGGCAGCTCGAGTTTTTGGATGTGGTAATTTTTGAAGTTCCAATAATATGAATCCCAATTCGGTTGGTGCCGAAATACCGAGATAACGAAGCGTATTCTCATCCAATGTGGTTTTCTGAAATAGAAAATCAGGGTGAGCCATATAATGACAACTATGAGAACAATCAACTTACCAGAAACTCCAACCGATCGAAACCGTTTGACATGAGGGTATCCTTGTACTTTTGCATGCCGATCGAGTTCAACCAATGCTCCACCGTTCCAATGATCAATGTATGTTGCGACGATGCCGACACGACGTTCTCCACAGTGCCAGGGCTTTTCTTAGCTTCATCGCCTTTCAAATAATTGACCAAATTGGGTTGAATCTCGCTATCGAACATGGACAGGCGTGCAATTCCGGTGCCGCATGATTTGAAGATGGCTTCTATCTAAAAATACAACAAGAGCTTATTTAAATGAACAATCATTGAAACTAACAGCTTACTTGATTCCATTCAGCAGGTTCATCAATGGCGTTCACCACATCCGGCTGTTCATTAGATTCTCTTGGCGATAGTTGATCTCCATTTACTTCGGACACCGCTCTGGAACTGGCCAATGAACATCGACTTCCACCACTGCAACTGCAGACGCTCCCGCAGCATTCGGACGACGCAGTACCGCTGTCCACTTGTGCTTCGTGATCCACGCATGATCGTTTCATTCCGGATATTGATTGGACATTGATTGCACTACCACCCAACGCAACAGTATCCGTGGCTTTCTCCGCTCGTTCATGGCCAATTGACGATCTTCTACGACTGGCTGATCGATGGTGCGATCTTTTCGGTACAGTCTTTCTCTCATCGGATGATGAAGTGATTGTAATCACTGGCGATTTCACGTCCACTGAATCCGTAGAAGCTCCCAAATCGTCCGGTTCCGGCTGAGCCAATGGTGCACGAATGAGCAGAACTTTCGGCTTCGGACTAACAGGCGGAGGTATCTTCTTCTTAACTGGACTCGGCGGTGTGGTCGGTCGACTTCCAACGGCGATATTCGTATTTGAACGTTCACTCGATCTGCTGGAGCATCGAACCAATGCGTCCACGTTTTCTTCCATATCCTTGGACGACTGTTCGATCACTTGAATAGTTTCTTCGATCAATTTCATGGACGAGAGCTCTCGATCGATGTCCGGTGAACCGAAATCTGGTGATTTCTTTTGTTGATGCGGTTGCTTTGACAAACCTGAAAGCAAATCGGATTTAGTAGACTGTAGATAATCAAAGAAACTATAACCTTACCATTGGTAGTCGCAGGAACGTTGTCATACGGTCCATAATTCGCCGCTTGCACCATTGGTTGCTTCGTCTTTTTCTCGCCTTCAGTAACATTGGCCAACACCGTCGAATTAGTCGTAAACGGCTGATCCATTCTCGTGTATAATTTCGATTCAACTGGTAGATATAAAGTCTCTGGAGGCGCTTCGGCGAATTTCACTGACATCATCGTACCGCCGGTATTGATCTTGGCAGCCTGTTTCTCTTGATGCAATCTCTCGCATAAATCGCTGACTCGAATCGGGCTGATCTTGGGTTCGTTCTTGATGGGTGAATGATTCGATGCGTCGATACGATTTCTTCCAATACTGTTCACCATTACTGGAGCAACCAATTTCTCTTCGGTTCTCGTCGTAATATTTTTCCCCAAATCGCAACGATTTTCTTTACAATTCGTATGCGTTCCATCGGCTGGATTCTTGCAGCATCGATGCGTCCAAGCGTGGATATCAGGCGGAGGTGCATTGTCGTATCCGGTTGCATTCGACGGCACATTATCGTAGCCCGTTTGTGGAAACGCGGACGGAAATGGTACGTTGTCGTATTGCAAGGGAGGCGGTTGATAAGTGCATCCTTGAACGTCCGTGGTCCTCGGAGGCCTCGTCGGCTTCTTCTTAATCACGTCATTCTGGCCAATAATTAAATTCTCGTCCACCGGGAATCGAGGCGATGATAGGCTGTTGACTGAGGCGATAGTCAACGCTGGACTGGGCGTTGGCGTAGCCGTTAAACTGATTGTTGAACCAATTGATTCGCATTCACTGGACGGTGGTGGAGGCGGTACGTGAAAATTCGTCAATACGGAAAGCGGTTTCGTCGGTGACGGAATTCGATTATTCTTCTGAATGGACGACGGCGGTCGTTCAATGCCTTGTTCGAAATTCATTCTTTCAGCGCTGTTGGACGGTACTGGAAGCCAGACGGCGTTCTCCGGCGGCGGTGATATTGAACCAATGCTCGGTTGATGATCTTGTTTTCGTTGATGAAGCGAATTCAAATAAATCGCAGCCACTTCTTTTGACACGGTGGATGCGTCGCTTGAACGTTCAAGATGCTCTGAAATAGCAATAATGGCTTTAGCAATTTATCCAGCAGCATAATATCAGCACTTACCATTAATCATTGATGAGCAATGTTGCCAAGCGTCCCGGTTGGGCAATAAATGCGACAATAACACTGGCTTTTCGGTTTGGTGCTCTTCCAGCAATTCCAGAGCGGTGCGACCATGGAAATCACGAGCATCCGCATTTATGCCTGCAATATGAAGCACTATTCACTTGTGCAACAATATTTGCAAATCACCATACCTCTTTCCAATAATAATTTCACCACATCGATTTTGCCAAATAACGCGGCCACATGCAACGCAGTTCCTTCCTCAGTCTGAAAGAAGAAGATCATATTAACCCCAATGTCACTTTAAAAAAGGGCTTCTGACTTACGAAGAAATTTATATCGAATCCAGAATCCAATAAAAGGCGAACCACTTCGGTTTTCCCGTTCTTGGACGCCAAATGAAGCGGACTGAACGGAGGCGGTAATTGAGCGTCGCCTTGTTTCGGATCAGTGACCAACGCATTGAGAACCAAATGCGGATTGTGATCCAATAAACACCGAACCACTTCGAGACGCCCGTATTTCGACGCTAAATCCAATGGTGTTTCGCCTTTGACGTTCCTCAGCGCCGGTAGGGCACCGTTCTGAAATAAATTTGATGCTCAAATAACGAAAACCAGGATAAATGAGAAAATCTCTTACTTTCAAAAGCAAGGAGACGATTGAATAATGTCCATACTGGGCAGCATAATGCAACGCCGTTTCTTGATTCTTGTTCAACGCATTGATGGATTCCTGGCGAGGATCATGCGTAATCAAT
This sequence comes from Discolaimus major, assembly GCA_034695185.1. Lineage (NCBI taxonomy): Eukaryota > Metazoa > Nematoda > Enoplea > Dorylaimida > Qudsianematidae > Discolaimus > Discolaimus major. The sequence continues at coordinate 8,257 of JAQIWJ010000322.1, forward strand.
GCGGATACGATATCCAAATGCCCATTCCACGATGCCAAATGCAATGGTAAACAGCCGTTCTCGTCCGCGGCGTGAACATCGGCCCCTGAAAAAAAACAAGAGAAAATCAATCATTTTTACACACTCGGGCCGCTGTTGGCCAATAAAAACAGCAATTCATCAAAAATTCTTACCCTCGTCCAAGAGAAGATAAACGACCGCCTTGCGTCCATTTAATGAAGCCAAATGTAAAGCCGTCGAACCGCGAGGGTCTTTGCTTTGTAATAATGTTGATGCAGATTTCGAGAATCTAAAAAACCAGGTTTATATTCACACAGTCAGATAAAAATCATCAAAACTTACATAGGCACGATGTATTTCTTGGTTTTGGAGGCTAATAAATGCTCGACTTTGATGACATTTCCCTCTTTACAAGCTTCCAGAAATTCAGCTTCTTTCCCCATCACGGCAGCGTCATCAATTATTCAGCAGCAACATTTGCTGTTCTTCCCTAGAAATCGTGGGAATTATTAGACTGGCATGACGAAGGGGATTTGGAATCAAATTTAGCTAATGAAATTAGGTATATGAAGGGAGATAATTTCAGCCAAAATTGATAAATCCCACGAAATAAACTAAAACCACAAAATCCGAGGAAAGAAAATGTTCCAGTTACGGTACGCACATATCGAGGATGCGCAGGCTGATCGCTGCTTATAGCAAGGCTTGAACGGAAATACGTGGAAAGTATGGGACAGAAGAGCGGGAACGTTTCGGCACTAACACGAAACGCGTTGTTGATTATCTATCGATAGGGATGTGATAGCTCGATTTTGACTTCAGCAATCGATTCCTCGTGCCTGATTGCCCGGGAAAATGTACCCATATGCCATATCCAGCTTAATTGTGTGAAAAATATCAATGATCAAAGGTCCTGTGTTAACCATAGGCGATTTTCAAAAATTTAAAAATCGATAATTCACATGTTATCTGCGCTGAAAGCATCTTTTCTAGGATAAATTGACATGCTGATTGCAATGGTGTAATCAGTTTCCGTGTATAACGCGGATTTACAAAGTTGCTGTAGAATATTGGTTTTCTAAATATCGATTTCTGAGTGATCAGAATGTGATCGTTCGATAAGGCGTGATCGATTGTATCGGAAAATGTATTTGCATATTCTTCTTTGGACGGATCGAGAAGCGTTATGGCAGATCCGCCCTTGGAGTGAAGTCTTGGCGAAGTCCAATAATCAATTTTGGGTCACAATTTCAATCGATGTACACGGTTATCGGTTAAGCACGAAACTTTCATTGCACTTGATGTTCAACACGAATATTGAATGAAAAATTACAATCAATGATCACGAAGGATAGTGTGAAAGAAGATCAGCATTAAAGGCAGTGAAAATAGCCAAAATACAGGAATCAATCAATGAGAATAAACGCTTACAAATGCGTCAAAGAGAAATCCAACTGAAAAATCGCATCCATTTCTTCTAAGCATTCACAGCTGACGTATTGATCGTCCATGAATTCAACGCCTTGTTATCGATAATATCCACCAGCAGTTCACGTATGCGGACGAAAATTCGCTTGAATTCCAAACCATCACCCTGAAATAAGAGATACATGAAATATGGTGATGGCCTTGATTCAGCATGACACCAAATGCCAGTGTCTTAGCAACTTACCTTGGATAAGCGGAAATCCAGCAGCGTCTTTCCAGGCATTCCATAGCCAGTAACTTTAAATACCAACGGAGTCCGACGGCAATCGATCGTGGATATTGTCAATTGACCAGGCGTTGTGCTCTTGACCGTGAACTGCAGCGTCCCGCCGCAGACCAATTCCACTTTGGAGAATGCATCAGCCAGTGACTTGGAAACGACGAATCTTGTCATACGCCTGACCAACTTCTGCAGCATGTTCTGAAACGCAGACGGCGATTACATGACGAAGATAATAAAAATGAAATCTACATACCTGCTGTGATTGTTGACTCGGTTGACTTTGAGTTGAGATCAATAGATTTTCCATAACCGCCGGCTGAGAAAAACTGAATACGTTGACGTCCGCCGGTGCTAATGGAACGCGAATGTCTTTCGTCGTTGATTTCAGGAAGCCAGAAGCAGTCGGTGAAGATGCCTTTGTCGATGACGTATTGGCAATAGCTTTGCAAGGAGATGTCCAAGCGGATTCCGGTTGGGAAACGCATGCGTTGTTGGCGCCATCGATGTGGAGACATTGACGTTTCGCAGATTCATTGAATCGAATTCCATCTAAAAAGGGTATTTGTGATCAATTTGATATGACAAATGACAGAATGCTTACTTGACTTATTAAAATCCATATTAAACCATTGGTGAGCTTTGATCCGATCAATAGTCGCTCTCATCTCCAGTTGGCAATGAAGGACGCATCGAAGTAAAGCTGTAAATAAGATGGCAATGCAGAAATGCAAGAAATGCATTCCTCAAAACTTACACAGAACCGTCGCAGACATTTTTGTCCACGGTGACAGCGGCCAAGCTTGGTGTTGTTGCCAAACGGCGAATTTTCTGTCGGTGCTGGACGGTGAATCCCAGGGCAATTCTCCGGTGAGCATTGCAACCAAAATAACGCCACAACTCCAAATATCGGCTGGACTGGCTTCATAACTGTCGCAGCTCAATACTTCCGGCGCCACGTACGGCATTGTACCGCATCTCTTGCACAACCGTCGTTCCACGCCTTTGAGACGGAATACGGTGGCCAATCCGAAATCACTGATTTTAAGAGTATCTGAAATACGGGCACCATGTAGTAAGAAGACTGATGATAATATCCTTCTTACCATTATCCGTCAGAAGCAAATTCTCCGGTTTCAAATCCCGATGGGCAACGCCAACGCTATGCAAATATTCCTAGGACGGAAACCATGTCAATGATTTGACTAGATAACAAATTAAATGTACTTACCACTCCCGATATCAATTGACGAAAATAATCCTGAGCATCTTCTCCAGACATACCGAAGTCGGGTTCTGAAATAAAATTTTTGATGAAAATTCCGCATGAAATACTCATGACAAGCTTACCAATTCTGTCGAACAGCTCTCCGCCGGATGCGTATTCCAGGAAAATATATTGCATATGGCCATCAACGCGCTGACCGATGAATCCGATAACGTTCTCGTGTTTCAGCATTTTCATGACAGTAATCTGAAGAATGGAATTATCATTATCAAAAATTCAGCTCAGCACTAAATAATTACCTCTCTTTTTGTGGACTCGTTCTTGTCCTTGGATAAATCAATGAGCTTCACAGCAACTTCTTGACCAGTATCCGTGTGAACCAGCAAGCGTACTCTGAAAGGCAAAGCCAATAGTCAGTTTTTGGAAAAAAAACAACTGACGCTTGAAAATTCCACAGAATTTTCACTTACTCTCCAAAAGCTCCTTCTCCGAGTACTTGTGCCAATACCCAGCCTTTATCGAAAGTTGCCACAGATTCTTGGGCAGCCATTGGAGAACAATTACACTGATCACTTCAATAATTTGTCAAGGAAATCTCAAGTAAATATTCACAAAATTAAAATTCCCGAAATTCGATTCGAGGCATTTTTCGCGGCCGCGTGCAGACATGCGAACATTGTCATAAGCAGTCCTAAGTTCAAGCACGAAATTCGAATTCTGCGAACCTACAGTATACCAGATCCGAAGAATTGTTCAATTTGAAAAAAACAACGCGTAAATATGCATGTATATAATTAAAAATGTACATATTTTCGAATTCTCGAATACCAATTATCAATTTACGTAGTAAACCAGCAAAATGCGTATTTTGAAGAAATTCATAAAATTACTATTCATGAATACTTGTGCTGATAATTATCTAATATCTACATGTGAAAATAGTTTCATTACTAACAAGCCGCGATGCAATAACGGAAAAATGGACCCTGACATTCGAACGGTGTACGCAAGCATTGACGTGATTGAAATCCAACTCGATTCCCATTGGTGCAAGGGCGTCGTTCGTCGAATGATCGACATTCTTCACTCCACGGTCCCCAAGCTTCTTCGACGCCATTCGAAAGCGTGGCATTTTGCAGAAGTTTCCTCTTCGGAGCATCTTTCCCCTTTTCACGCCTGCCCGAATTAGCTTTTGCGTTCGTTTTGCGATCAGACGGGGCCTTGGTTGAGGATTCTTGTGATTCTTCATTCGCATCCGGCTCTTTTTCTTCTTCACTGCTTTCCTCCTTGGAGGATTTACCCTTGGAACGAATGATCACTGAGCCCTCTGCTGAAAATTTTGTAATTTTTTAGTATTGTATCACAGTCGGTTGTCATATATCCTCACCTTCTTCGGATTTCGGTTTCTGTTTTTCCTCGGATTTTTCAATTGGCTTTTTCTCTTCAACTTTTGTAGCATTGGCTGATTTGATAATGGCCGAGTTGTTTCCAGGTTTGGCAGAAGCCACTGGTTTCTTGACTTCCGCGTTTTTCTGTTGAGAAATGCTATGCTTCTTTTGGACTTAAAAACAGGTCCAGATTATGATTTTTATGCATGTGCAATCATCGATGAATTACTTCTTATTTGGTTCTCAAGAACGCACCCGTTCTCGAAGAAAACCACTTTTTCTTCATCTTCTTCTTCAGCAAATACATCCGGTGCATCTTGGGCCTGAAAAATCGCCCCTTGAGACCCAATCGAACCTCTGATAAGCTTATCATAGCTTACTGATGCTACGCTCAAAATGCATTCACCAGCAGATCCAAAGAACATTGCTGACTGAAAAAAGGCTTTTGAATTTGATGAAGGGGAAAATCGATAGATTACAGTACCCTGCATTCAGCACTCATTTCGATACACGCTTGTATGCACGTGGTCAAATGTTTGGTGTGCGATACATTTTTGGCGAAACCGACCAAAACGGCTTGATCAGCTCGGAAGAACGGTTTCTCACCGCAATCGGCTGGTGTGCCTTCTGAAAAGTCGACTTTTATGCAAAGATTTCGTGTGCATTTTGGAAGCTTGTGCTTATTTGAGGCTGATGCCTCTTCAGAAGCCCAGCATTTTTGCTTGCTTACCGGGCAAACAGAATTTCTCGAAATATCTATTCCCGGAGATGGGTTTCAATTCCAATTTGCCAACCGGTTGTGCTTTTCCTCGATGAACGGAACAAGAACGTTCTTTGTTATTGTAAGTAAACGAAGAGCACATGACTTGATTCCCTTGATCGTCCTGAAATCCCAGGATTCCAATGCATTGATAAAGATAGAGATTCGTCAATTCATACTTTATTATCAGTGCACATATTCTTGCATTCTTGTTCATCCACATCTTTGTAGATGATTTTATTATCCGAACCAACTAATTTATGACCATCCGTCACTAAATACGCTGGGATTCGATCGTCGCAAATGGCTGAAAAATCATTTGCTTGCAATTCGCACGATTTGCTTTGTGAAGGAAGTTCTTGCATGTTTTGTGAATTGATTATTGATTTGGTAAATCACACGAATGGCCTTCTGGAAAACGCTCAGATCACATGCATGCTATGCATGGTATACTGTATCTCTGGCCAGGCCAGTATTTCCGACCATGGATAGTCAACCAAGAGCAATTTGAACATGGCTAATTAAAAAGACGTTCACCTACCCCCATCCTGTACTGATAATCGTTCGATCACATTAGCCGAATATACAGCGTTGATCAAAACGAACGCACATAAACCGAACGCGATCATATTTTCTATATTGGCTCTGGGGTAGTAAATTTCGAGAAGTACTTTTATGAACAGCAATCCGAGAGAGCAACTAAAGCAATTATTTAACTCGACGGGATTGAGAAGAATTCCTTTAATATATACCCCGTTTCACCTAGTGACTCGAATATTTCACTGGGGAGAGATGCGCCTCATTTTGTATGGGGGATACACCTTTCTTCCAACAGAATCCACGTTCTGGTGACCCAATTGTTTCTAGACACCATTCTTCTAGGACACGCATTTTCCTTCTGCCCAAAGGTAATGCCATACAATATTTCTACTGTATCTTCATTGCATCGACCCTGAACATGACGTCACCCCCCATAATCTTGTGAAAATCAACTTTTGCCCGTGAACATTTTTACTGTATCTTCACATTCTTCTACCTTCTCAACACGCACACGTGTAGGCAATTTCAATTCAATCGGTTTTAGAAAATATGAATGACCTTAAAAACGATGACGTAAATTGAGTGATTTTCGTTGGGAAAAAACTGACCTTTGCATACGTCAGAAGATGGACTTCCTTTTGTAAAAAAAGGAGCTTCCGCAAGTGCATTTTTATGCATTGCACAAAATTTTCATACCAATGGAGATTTCTTAGACAAGTGACAAGCTTCCATCATTCGGGGACCAATTTGCATCGGTCAAACGATAGATAGCAATGCTGTTTTTCCCCGCATCGTATCGGCTCCAGTGAATTCATTCCCATCCGGAGCGGAGCCCTTGGTTTTTGCCGCATATTATATGCATTTTATACGCCTCGCCTGTGTGTTCTGAATAAGAAAAACGACGCCTATTTTATTGATCACTATATTCGCTAGTTGAAGAAACAAGCTAGTCACTAGCAACAGCAATATTGAAAAGCGTCTCTCTTTAGTCCGGGCATAGCTTCACAAGAGCCAAAGACCGAAAGACCAAAGACACACATTCGACATCCTGATGGAATGCTTGAATACTTGGCTCTAATCCCTCCCCTTTCGGTATCCGCTCTAATGGGCATCATGTTTTATCCGCGTAAATAGAAATACTCCATCACCAACCGATTTGACCAGTGCTTTTCGCAAGGATTTTCTAGAATTCGGATCATGCTCCTACGCTTTGCTAATGCCTTTTTGGCCGCCTAATCTCAGTTGTATCGCTCGTTGCTCAATAATACTCGGATTATTCTTGACGTTGATGGGAATAACCGTCTATTTTATTGCTGAAACATTGAAGCCACTGCATGATTTTCATTTGACCGGGGTGATCATATTAGGTGCGTATACTGTAGCCGAGCCTTTACTGTAGCATGTGGTGGGCTGGGTATACTGTAATCGGGGGTCAGCCTGTAAGCATCAGCAGCCAATCGATTGATCAATGAATTTGCATTGATCCAGCATTTTTCAGGCCATGGATCAGGCCTGTTTATTCTGGGACTACTTTTGTACATGTATCTTCGATTGATGGCACTCAAAGAACGCCGAGCATTGACACAAATTCGACAGGAAATCTGGCGTCACGCAATGTCCTTGTATGGTCACAAACCGCAATGCGCATTTTTCCACGCAAAAGGCAGAAGTCCCAGACACGACGATTCGCCATCGGATCCACATATGACAATCACAGTGACAGAAGAGACATTGGTTTCTTTGGCTGATCCCGTGTGATCAATCATCATTCGTCTCATTTTCGCATTTATGAGTAAACGCATTCATAAGCAATGCAAATGACATTGATAAAAGAGAATTTAGTGCTTCATATGATGAATGATTGGACTGATAACAGGTCTCGCATTGACTCTGCTCATTCAGCTTTCGTTGGCTGATTCTAGAATCATTCTCTACGAGCGATATCCAATTCAAATAATGATTTTTACACCATTTCCATGTCTTCAATGCGAGAATGGCGCGTACACGTTGAAATTCAGTATATTCTTATGTATCCAACGTGGTAACTGCAGAACCGCCGCCATCTTGCTTTTGTGCTGAAGATAAAAGCGAAAATCATGCCAGAAGATAACATAAGCAGGTGTCCAGGGACAATCACGCATGCTGATTCGTAAAACCACATATCTTATGGTGTGGTATCATTATTCGGTAAGGTGATCAGAATATCGATTTTCGATACAGGCGTGATCGATTGATTTTGACTTAACCAATCGGCAGAGCATGGTCAATTGCGTAAGAAAAACATTCAGTTTTTACAGCCTAACTGAGTGTAAAATTCATATCTCGGTAGTCAATAGCGGCTACAGTGTGCCTGCAAATATATTCTGCAGTAATCCATGCGTAATTTTGTAAAATGCATCCAAAATATGGTATATATAAAATCGATTCAAATATCAGGGGAAAATCATGGAAGCTTATCATAAATATTATCACACGTGATATCGAGATTTGCAAGAAAACTGCTAGACTCTGTGATAATTACTTTGCGCCGTATTGGATTGCCTGGCTCTGGCTTGACCCATGCCACCAATACCGCCGAACATTTTAGCGCGTACAGGACGCGTTTGCGTCCCCGTACCACCTCTGGGCGCATTGAATCCACCAGCACCCAATGATCCACCGCCGCCTGGTTTCTGAGCCGAATGCAATTCTAACATTCCACCGCCGAATCCGGCCCTCCAACGTCGATTGGATAATAAATATTTCGAAGCACTGGACGCGTCGGATGTAGCGTGCAATCTACTGCGTCCAGTATTGACCCAATGACCAAGGCACGCGCATGTCAACGTCACGAGTACCGATACGCCGAACGCAATCAATGCCCACGTCGGTATGGAATGTTGCGGATGAGCATACCACACGATGGGTTTGGATTTATCCACTAATTTCGACCCTCCTTCATCGGGATCGGGATATTCCGTTTGTTCAGCGCTAGTACCTTTCGATTCCTGATTATAGTCAATGTCCTCGGGTTTCTTAGGGTCCAATAAAGGCAATGTATCGTTCAAAATTTGCATGATTCTTTGAATCATATACATAATGCAATTGCTCGTTTTACAATGCCCAATCCCGAGCGTGGAAGAATTCTTCGATCTATTCATAAAACGAGCGTCGAAATGTGTCCGATCACTTTTCCAGTATTTGTGATTTTTCGATAATTGACTCCAAATTCGACTACTGAAACTTAATCCGAGAAGCGGTTCGCTTCCGGTCAAGATGGCTTTGGAGCCTTTGAAACAAGCTACCACATTTTGTACAATCAGAATCATGATATCAGTGGAGCAACCGAGATTCGTATTATTCCATTGAATCTGTCGTAATGAAGAGGCCATATTTGGTAATATTCGTGATTCTTCCAACAGTGATTTCACAACGAGTTCTTTATCCAAATCGTAACGACGTTCAATATCATTCACTCCTGAATCGCATTTGGCCGAATCGCCTTCGTATTGCATGGTTTTTGCTGCAAATCAGCAGGCATTCAGGGCGGATGAAGTTTTGGTGTATGGGTCAGAATGATCAGAATTGCATACTGTGGCTAAAATCTTGCAATGCTGGACAGGTCACATGTGATCAGCTTCAGGGACATTTTGTTCACGAGACATTATCAGCAACGCATAACGAGCAGGGCTTTGAGATCTTGCCCAAATGTGGATATGCTTGAGATTGATGCATTGACACATTTTGCATGAAGGAAATTTGGCATCACTTTCCGAGATGACAAAATTTATGCACATACATTGCTGCACCAGAAATGATGCAATTATGCATTTTCTGGGGCCGGTTTTACCAGCATAAATTTTGAGGCGCGAAATGAATTATCTGAATGCAAATCTCTTTTTTTTCAAGGATCCAAAGAACCTTTGGCCACACAGAGTATAAATTGAGGACCCAAAATCCAGCCAAAATTTGACTCATCAAATCCTCATGTGACGAAATAATCGATTTCCAAGTGATCAGAAGGTGATCAATGGACGCATCATCATCAATTTTATACGAAAAGTATGCGCATGGCATCTTCCCTGATCATTTTTCATTCAAAATTCCGCTTTTACCTACCAAAACACACATTTTTCTAACGTAAGTGGGCGGAGTTTGCAAAATCGAAAATTCGTGATTTCTCGCCTTGTACTTGGACGATTTCGATGATTTTTTGCCTAAATGTTGAGGACCCGAACCCCCACATCTGTATCAAATTTCAGCGATCAAATCGATACCGTCGTGGAAAAAATCGATAAAGTACAAAAAACACATGTTTTTTGAAATCGATAATCTCCGATTTCTGGCCTTCTGGTTGATGGATTTTGATGATTTTTTGGCCAAAGATGAGGGACCGGGGTGTCTATGTACACGCCAAGTTTGGATGTCCAAATCGAAACCGTTCAAGAAATAATTGCTTAAAACCAATTTTGAAATCCATAAAAATATTTCCCGCCAATTTAAAATTTAAGCCTTTCGGCTTGGCCGATTTTGATGACGTTTTACGGGAATTGAATCGACCCCAGGGCCAATAATTTTGGACCGTTTCAGACCTGAAATCGCAATCGCTATCGAGAAATTGGATAAAATCGATTTCAGAAAAACATCTAACTCTGATTGGCCAGAGCCGTTCCCGTTCGTCATGTGATTAGACGAGGCGGAGCCAATTTCAATGAAGCAGTGTTTTGCGATTATACGCGGGTCAAATGCCCGATTTATTGGAAAATGCATGTTAATAAAATCATCCCTACAAACTTACGCGTTTGTAAATCTTGACTTATAAATTTGTAACTCATTTCCGTTGTAGTACAAATATGTACTTGTACTGCAAAGTGATCAGTTTGTAGAAAAAATATATGCAATTTCAAACGTATAGCAAAATTTACAATTCTAGAAAAATATTGCTGATGAATCCGGGCGCAGGCACAGGTCATTCATCTATTTCAGCACTGAAAATTTGCACGCAATTTCTGAACTCAACGATTGCGATTCGAAGTGAAGAATGGATAATGATCACTCACCTAAGGCAATGCCGATAGTATACCTCTGAGTTTTCAGAGCTTTGACCAAACTGTGCCTGCTCTTGTCTTTCTCAGAAGCACTTTTTAAAAACGCCACCGCTTCAGCAGTATCCTTTGGGAAGCAATGGGCGAATTTTCTACCCAACGTTCGATTTACGATCATAGCTTCCGTATGGCTAAGGATATTATTCGGATCACAAGCGAAATTCAATTTGAGATAATTATTACCGCACCGTTCTCGGTCACTGGGCAACGGATACGTACGGGTGGTTAATAAATTTTGCATTTGCATATGGGCCAAAGGCCAAGAATTGGCTCTTCTCGAAGGTGTACGTTTTTTATCACTATCCCCGTCTACTAGCGTCCAAGGATTCAATATAAATATTACGCAAATCAATACGCAATATAGTCTGGCGATCAATGCTGTGTAGAAATGAGTGCGAAAGAAAATACCACTGAACGTGTATGCGAAATCATTCTTCTCGTGGCCATAATTCCGCATTTGCGTGGAAATTGCCGAATTTCACTACAGTATACCGCCACGATAAGATCATGACAATTAGCTAGGAAAAGCGTACGTCGATTTGCTTTTCCTCATGAGAAGCTTTCGGTTTTCGGGATTCCTCTTCTGCACAAATCCTCTCCCCATCTTCGTATCGGGTGCAAAATCAGTCGAGGCTGGGAAATGTTTTATGAGCTGATATCTATTAGCAGAAAAGAAGATGAATCGTCCACTGAACCAATACACGCATGCACATTCGGATAGTATATTTTCTAGGAAGAGAAGAGATAATATGTTCTCTTCACATCCACTCTTAGCTTAGCCGCTTATTTGCTAGGCAAAGCTGATTTTGCTATTGAAAAAGGGGGATCAACGAAAGAAAACGGATGAGACAGAGAGAGAGAGGGAATTGTAGTGGAAAATACGTTTCGCTTTTCACTTTGCCTTCGTATATCCAATCCTCAATGGACCACCCATGCAGTCGTTGGCTGCTCAGCACAGACGAAGAGGGATGGTTTTTTACTAACCATATGTCCTTTTTCAGTAGCCGCAATGAATCTGATAAAAAAAACTACTCGCCGTTTAGTCGGTGCATTATCCAATTAGATTATACCAAAGGACAGTGTGTAGCCTTGGTCATCCGAGCTCCGCATCCAGTGTACATAAAATTTTGATACTACTAGTTGCTTTTGAGAAATTGATCTGGACTAAGTCGGACCGACGTTGATCCTTAGTCGCCTGCAGATAAATGAGGACACAGACTAGCTAAAGGCGAGTAACTGGAGGCGATTTATTTTTTCCTCAATATTATAGCACATGGACTACTATGAAAATGCACTTTTCAATCAGTTACTGGCCAGTATCAATAGAAACGTGTCTTCGACACACGCGTGTTCATTTGATGAAAGTATCCGATGGAAAAATACTATTCAAGAAGGCTGCGGCTATGCTTTTGACTATAGTCAATGAAAGGCTAGGCTGCATTCCGGAACCAAACAAGAAAGACGGCCTCTTTTTTTATTCGCTCTGTTCGTGTGCTCTTCCATGCAAGGCTTATCGTCCATCCAAAGCCCGGAGTCCATGGCAGCCGAAGAGCCGTGGACGAGGGGTATTGTGAGGATGACGTAAATTCTAATACATTGTACCCCCCGCCCCTTCGAAACTGTTGCCGGCTGTTATAGCTAGCTTTATTACCCATATACGAGGAATATGGTGAGGAAATATGCGATTCCTTCCTTCCCCTCACCAATAAGCCAACTAGAAACCACGGGAGACCAAAATGCGTCTGCAAATGCTGTCCATGCATGCGTTTTTACGTTCATCCGAGCATCCGGGGAAAAAATTACTAGCATAAAAATAGACGTGGCTTCTTCCATCAACCAGAGCCTTTGGAAGGAAGAAAAGCCATGGCATGCTTAGTTTTCCATTATCTTGACTACCAGACCAGCTGGATGTTGAGGCGAGATCAAAAAGAATGCGTCAACCGAGTCAGCAAAAAGCCCCCGGTTGATAACGGGGCATTCAAAATTCCAGCACATGACTAGATTGAGTTCATTTTGAATAGATTCAGTGTCGAGACATGTGAAGAATGGAGACAACTTTTTTAAATTTTATCACGTATATTTAGCATGACCACGTTCAGCTTGTGAGCAGAATTTTGCACGCATTTTTTCACTCAACACACTGCGCATGATCTGGGGCACGTTTGACCCATGCCTCCGGGGTTCTTCTGACATTCTCCCGTTTGCTTCCAATACGAGCAATTCGCGTTGTAATCCTCGCAACCTATAAGGCGGAAAATCTTTGCGTAAGTTTACATGCTAAAAATTTGCTTGTGTACCTGGGCAATTTCCGCATGCCCGTGGACAATTGGCATTCATGAACGATGGATTCTGTTGGCATTGACCGCGTTGGGCCCAGTCCTGGCATTCGCTCTTTTTATTATCGCATCCTAAACGAGGACCCGTTTTCACGGGTATACTGTAACCGCTATTCCAAATCACATACCGTCGCAAATGCCGCAGGATTTAGCGCAATTCGTTCTCATATAAGCCGTATTTGATTGACATTCACCGTTGTTAGCCCGCGTTGAGCAATCCTTGTAATTATCTTGGCATACTGTAATCGGCCATTTGCTGTATTTTTATCTCACCATTCGGACTGCACGCGTAGATTCGACGGACCTTCTCGTAATCAGTCCATGCGCCCCGTGTTTGTTTCCCGATCACATCCGCATAAGCCGGATCTAGTGTTTGAATGGTGACGCCCCCGTTAGCCGAGAATGCTTTCTTCTCGTAATGCATAACGCTGTAATAATCGTAGGCGAGATCGTAGGTGCTACTTTGACTTTTCGGAATGATGGCGAATGCAGAAGTCATATCTAAATTTGGAATTGCCGAGATTTGCGTAAAAATGATGAAGCATAATTCGAAGATTACCGGATTGCACATTTTGAGTATTGATTCGAACGTAATTATCTCGATCGTATCTTTGGTGTTCGTGCCACAAACCGACCGCGTGTAGAAGTTCGTGCACAACAACTTCGTGATGCCAACATTGACCGCAGCAATTCGTGTCTTTCAACGAAAGGTCTTGGACACCGCCGACTTGGCCGACAGCAGAATAGCATCTGCAAGTAATTGCATGCGAATTGCTAATCAGAAATCATAAATTACCCAGTGCCATTTATAATTCTGACATAATTACGTTCATTCGTTCTTCTAGAAAATCTGATGCACGTATTTGATTCTATTTCTCTCATGGCCGCTTCGAGCATTTTCACTTGATCCGAGCCTAAAGCGAATCTTGAATCTTACGAGTGTTTTATGCCTAATGAGCAAAATTTACTCCAACTTGCACCGTAATCGTAATAAATCGCGTTGTTCGGCCAACGCAAAGCGGCCAAAATTCCATTTCTATTCTGAAGGAACACGCGGATATCAGTTTGCGAACCATGCGCCAAATATGCTTTACCTTGTGGCTCAAAATAATGTCACCATCGAAAAATTTTTGCTGCGATAAGTCGATTTTATCACCAGCAATCTGAAAATGGGTCTTGAATATAAAGCTTATATGCATTATCAGATTACCAATTCGCAAAGAACCCATGTCAGGCATATGAAATATAGAAAAGCCATCGCAAGTGGGTCGTGTTCGTTGTACGAGTCGCAAGTGAATCGTATTGCTACAATATTCGGCATATTGGCATTTATGCAAATTTATAGAAACATCCGTATATGGGATTTGTTTGATTTCACCTGTATCCATAAATGGATGTTATATGTCGGATTTGATTGCACAGCTGATTTATTCGTGTTTCAGGTGTACTGTAGGTATGATGGTATTGTGAGGGTATTTTTAGACACGGTGGAATAGTGTGGGCTTGTTTGAATATTCGAGATAGTATCCTAGCATGGATCACATGTGATCAAATTGGACAATTGGACGACTCCATTGGGTCACTGGAACTTACGTTTATGAAAAATCAATGTTATGCCAAATTCAAAATTTGCATTTTGATCTTGTGATTTCCTTATCAGGACCAATGATGTCAAGCAATATAATCGCTGTGAGAAAATGTCGTGTCATGCATGTGAGAATTCATAAAATTCGTTTCGCATTTTGACATACTGTATGTTTAGAATATGCATAAACAGAAGCCAAGTCACTTACTGTTAGTAAATCTGTGCCAATTGGTTCATTCGGGGTCAATGGAAGCTATTTGCTGGCTTAAAAAACTGGAAAAAACTTTGAAATAAGTCCAGAAAAAGTAAGCTTTAGGCTGTGGTGGGTGGGGACGCGAAAAAGCCCCTGCCCGAAGCCCTAAAGCTTACTCGCCCTGCTAATAGCTCACATGCGGCATGCGTATGGGTACACTGTAATCGCTTGATTTGCATGCAAAGTGTATTTTCTGTGAAGTGTTCTATGATCGGGATTGTCTTGCAATGAGGAGGTCCTTGTACAAATGGCCCCCAAGGCATCCGAATGGTGATTTTAAAATTTTTCATAACACAAGTCAAGATGATTGCATTGTGGTTAGTCTTCTTCCATGTTCATGAAACAGTCCAAAGAACTGGGAATGGCAAGCATTTTCATTTGATTTACGACACAGTCTCCATGTGAAATTCTACTATTTCAATCCCAACAATTCCAGAATATGGCAATTCAACCTGTAAATGGTAGCCCCCCCCCCCTTGAAGGTGTTAGTTTACTTGCTTGAATATCATTCAACCAACATTCTTGTCACAAACTAGCATTTGTAACCGAATGCATGCCTGTGCATTCTGACATATGAAATTATGAACATGGGGATCAATTTATTTGGCATGCATTCAGCTCGAAAACTGTTGCATATTTTCTAATGCAAATGCATACCCAATAGGCTTGCTGCAATTGTTGTGTGGTTCTGCTCCGTTACTAGCTTCCAAATGCGAATAGGCCATTACAATCACTTTCACTGAGGATATGGACCCCTGAACAAAAGATGAATCTTCGATATTTCCAGAAGGGAGTACTGTAGCTAAGCAAGGCAATGACCGCGCCTTCCTGATTCTAGATGCAAATGCATTCAAGTATGGTTTCCCTGTCATGGCTATGTTCATCTCAATC
>JAQIWJ010000323.1:0-23913 GCA_034695185.1 Discolaimus major
GTGCGGGAGTCAAATGTCCCGATCCCTTGCTATTTACTGAGGCAAAAGTAGCACGAATGAATATCAAATTCTTGGTCTCTCAGCAAGATTTGAATATGGCACCTAGTAACTAGCTCCCTTTTTAGTATTGGCTGCCAAGCAAGTTGTCGTGGCCACTAAGGATTCATTGTGAGATATTGCTGTCATCCTGATAGCACAAAAGAAAGTCGTCAGATTCATCTGCAAAGAAGTATTCAAGTATACGTGTTGTGGTGCACAAGAGTTTCATTCTACAAAACCCATTGTTGAGTACTCCTTGGTGCATTTTTCGATTGTATTTTCGAACAATGCCTTGTGTGAGGTATTGTTCGAATGTGGCTATTTTTCTTGGCTAGAAAGTGCATTTAGGGTCATCCTAATTGCATGGCAGGTGACGAAACAGAATTGGATTCGTGCTAATAGTGAAAATACAAATCTTTACGATGACGCAAACTATTAGGCCTTTATAATAAGAACCTAAGCTGCTTGAGCGAATATCCAATTTGAATTATTAGCGTTTGGTACAGCATTTACTTTCTCCGAGTTCACTCAAGAAAAACTTGAAAATGAGTGATAACAATAATAGTTTCTCTCAAGCCACAATTGGTAATAAGTGAGTACATTCCTCAATTTTGTTGTGGCAAATCTCAGAGAAGCTCCCTTTTCAGTGCATCCACATCTCCAAAGTCGATATTACCGACAATGCTGGAATCGCAAGTCGGCAGTTACTACACTGCTATCGTATCACTATCCTCATTATTCGCAAGCATCCTGTCGATTATCATTATCAGAAAGAACAAGAACCTCCATACTCCAAGTTTCAGCTTGATTTCCATACAAGCACTGGTCTCTTGTCACATGTCCGTGGGATTTTTCACTGGTGTCATTTTGAGATTAACCAATAAGGAGACCATGGCTCGGATGAATTGCACATACGTGTATATGTTCACATTTGCAGCGGCAGCCACGTTGTATGGATTTCTGCCGTGTACGATCGCATTGGATCGAGTGATCGCAATCGCATTCCCTCATCGATATAAATCGATTTCGAAATACATATTGAAAGCGGTATTGGTTGTTTACGGGTGCACCGTCTGCTGTCACCCATTGATCGTAGCCACAACCACACCACAACAGACTGATAATATTGTCTGTTTCTCAGCGTTCAGCTCGGTTCATCCGATTTTCGGAACGTATTACATGTTTACCCAATTATTTTTCCTCGCTCTTGCAGTGGTGATCTACACGATGCTGGAAATATTCGTTCGCGTACAATATAGGAAAATGATCCATGACGAACATATGCAGCAAAACGCCGGTTTTATGACGTTACTACCATTGATCAGATCATTGAGCATGGCTTATTTGATATTCGGCGTTTTATCGCTTGCCGGAATGACAGCTGGTCAATACGTGGACGGTGGGAGGCATCAAATAAGGATCACTTTACATACAAGTGCAATGAAAGCTACTTTACCAATGGTCGATTTCATACTGTTGGCAGTTAAGAGTACGGAATTCAGGAAAACATTGAAAGGACTGTTCAGGATGAAGAGCGAGAACGCAATTACAGTATACCCGATGAGTAGTACCAAAGTAGATAGTTGAATAGAAGCGGTGATTTGAATTCAAAAAAATATTTGATCTGACAAAGTACTGTAGAACATTTAGTGAATATGTCCTGTACCTGCATGTTATATCTTGAGAGTTATGGAATTTAAAATAAAGCTGAATTTGTTTTATTATTTGTTGCTTTTGCTTGTGCTTCATCAATCATCTGGGTCGAAGTGATCCAAGTTGACTGCTAAACAAGGATCGCGAAAGCACACTTACAGTAACCCAGCTGATTACAGATGAATGATATAATGAACACATGCAATCATCGACTTGCTGCCATGGTTTATTCTTGGACATTCTGCTGTTGTGGGCTCCTTCTTTGCACTACATAAGAAAATTGGTCAAAATTGTATGTAATGTATAGGTCAACATAACTCGGGCAGATTTTTTATGTCAACATAACTATGGGCTGATATTTTATTGTGCAATAATTTGCCTAGGAGATGCATCATTATTGTTTAGACACAAGCAAGCCAACTGATAAGGTCTGCCAGCAAACATCTTACCTTCACTTTCGTCATATCTTATCACTGTTTTTTGCATTTTTCATATTCGGTGTGTAATTCATAGTCTTGTGACTCGACTACAGCCCTACATAGTTAGCAAAGTTTATTTTTCAGCCGTATCATTCCATTTCTTCATTATGACTGACTCACGATCCTCACCACAATTTCAAGCAATGTCTGGGGTAAAATTTATTGGCCCTGCCCAGCTGGAATTCTCATCACTACAGGAACAATCGATGTACTTTTTGAATTACTATTGGCCAAGATGGAATGATTACAAGAATCCGGAATCCTACATAATCCCGCCAATTTTCAAATACAAAAATGCGGATATCAGTGATGAAATATTTGAAAATATTCAAAAATCGGCAGCTGCAACAAGCAAAGGCCCATCAGCAATAATCAATCATCGTTTGGCAGATGAAGCTGAACATTTGGTATTCGATGCAATAGAAGAATTGAAAAACGACGGAATACAATCGCCTTTCATTTGCATCCAAAATTTGGATTTACGTTTGAATGAAAATAATGGAAGGCTTCATGGTCCATTAACTGAAATATTCCCTGATTTGTCATGGGATACATTGAGGCAAGTGATGAATCGACCAAATGCCGAATATGATTTCATTCTGATCGGTCCTAAAATTGGGATTATTATGATCGAAGTGAAGAGTTCCCAATTCAAACAAAGCAAGCATTTTAATGCCAAGAATCGATATTTACCTGACAGCTATAAAGATGGACTAGATCAGCTGGAATCAGCAGATGCAGTACTGTATTTCCTGGAAACTTGCACTGGTATTGGTCCTGTAGATGAAGTACTTTTGTATAAAATCCTATTTACTCCTAATTTGGAGAGGAAACGTTTCGAGAATTGGATGGCTTCTTTGGGCGAAGGTGATAAGAGAAAAACACTCGAGAAGATCGGGTCAACTGTGCAATGGTTCAAAGAGAATACAAGGAATTCGGAAGAATATTCAAATAAACCGCCATTGTACACTGCATTGAAAATTTTCCTCCAAGAAACCGCAAACGCGATTCATCCGAGGTTTTACGAAGCGTTTGTGCCAGTTTTGGCTGCAATGGCCTCCATGAGGGCATTGGCACGAGAAGGGCAAATACATTCGATTCAGATAAATGACGACAGGTTATCCGAATGCAAAGCCATTTTAGATGAGCATTGTCGAATTACTGAGCAGAATCCAACCGGCAGTCATCATGAAGCACCGAAATCGTTGGTAAAATCTCATGGAGTACACACTGATATTATGTTCTTGACTCCGGATCAGCAGCGAGCATTGAACGGTCCTTCGGGCCAGTTCATATTTGGTGCGGCTGGAACTGGTAAGACCATAGTGTTACAAGCCAAAGCTCTGGAATTGCTCTCCAAGGGTGAATCAGTAGTCATCGTTGCCCCATCTTGTTATCATGGAAGATATAAGCAATTATTCGACTCGGCTGGTTTTACAAATTATCGACTAGAATACCCTGACAAATTTCAAACGGGGGTAAAAATCATGGTCAACTTATTATGCGAGTCTTACCAAGAGTTGATGCACCTGAAGCTGGATGAGATTGTGTCATGGTGTCTGAATGGCAACGATGATCACAAACTTGCTCAAGTGAAGAAAATCTGGTTCTTTCAGGTGCACGAACACACAATTATCGACGATGCTTCTGATTTCTTATTGATTCACGTGCCTGCACCCTTCGCAGTAATTATAGGTATTGCGAAGCGATTGTCTCCCAATAGGCTTTTCTGGATTGCGGCCGACTCGCTGGGATGGAAAGTGTCATCTAGTTACGCGACACGTGACAACCCGACACTCGCAGAACCTACCGAGATTAGCAAGTGTGAAAATCGTTCGGTCACTTTTCTCCGCCATGTCATGCGATGTTCTAAGAACGTATTCCGTACAGCATACGGCCAAGGGATAGTGTGGCCAGCAGAAATCAAGCCAGTACTTGGCCACAATATTCAAGGCATGCGTACAGTTCATTTCAATCAACGCAGTGAAAGTTTGAAAACAGCCATGTCAAGACTGGCCAACAAGACAGCCGATGTTATTTGGGGTCTGTTGAAGAAAGGAATCAGTGTGAGCGATATGGCCATTATTTATGATGGCAATCATGATACAGGACATGCTATGTTGCGGAATATGATAAAGCGAACGTTACAGGTCCAGCACATGGATGAAGTGTCAGTCGGTCATTACAATCTGACTTTAGCAAGAGCCGGGGAAAATCATTCAAATATGGATGGTACCTTGACGTTCGCACATTGGGAGAGTGTATCATCATACGAGTGGCCGATAATATTGACGATTTCAATTTGCAACAAGAACGATATATACTTCTACAGTTGGTACACCAAATATCGTACAGATACCAGAGCAACTGTTATGCTAATTGAAATTCGTGCAATATACGATGAGGATGATACAAACAAGGGAAGCTTCCCAGGTGCCAAATCGCAATCTAGATAAGATATGGTTTATTTGAAAGGGCTTTGTATGCTGATCAAGGATTCGCTGTTTATTTGGGCTACATTTACCTCAGTGACCAGCAAATGACCATTGAAGTTGACCCATGAATTGCAGCCAAACTGGTCAAGAGGGGCATCAAACCAAAGAGCACAATCCCCTGAATCCGAATCTTGCTTAGTTTTTGATCTGCATGTAACTGCTGACCAGAGAATGGCATACAACCTGTTTTCTGAGTGGTCACCATTCATTTTCTACCGAACCAGGCATCAATTGGCAAAGGTATTTACAGATTTGGCATCAGTACACAACAGGCTTTCATTTGATTTGGATCTTGCTTGATCCATTTGGCTCTGGTCAGTTATCCACTTTGAAGGTCATTATCTAGCTGACCAAACAAATGTAGCCGCTAAGATTGCGATTTTCCGATTCAGCATCACTGCCCAAGGTGATTCTGATTTGGAACCTGGGAAGCTTCCCTTAAAGATCAAAGTTGCGTCTAATAATGGTTATTCATATTCCATATACAGTAGTAAGTAAGTAATAACTAGGGTGTCAATGTGTAAACATTTCTTGAGTAAAATATTTTGTAAATCAATCATTCCTGGACACTTTTTGCCCCGTTGGGAAATCACGGCTAACCAAAGAATTGATTCTCCATTACATGCAAAAGTATGGGTAATGCTCAGGTTAGCTCCGCTCAGCAAATTGATGGGCCAAAAAGTGGTCATATTCCTATTGAGATAAATAACACACCAATCACGTGAATATAATACTGCAATTCTCGTTTATATTTCACAGAATTGTTACTGTAATGCTTAGTTCTAATCTTCAATCAAATCACCTCGACACTTGCATCTACCTCATACGTTTATATTTGCCCAACAGGCGATTGCAACTCGGGCAAAAATGCTCCACGTCTTTACAGGAACTCACGCAGAACGGGATGCAGCAAACGAACCAAGGTAAGATAAGGAAAAATCCAGCAGCGAATAATACCAAGCATATGGTCCATGCCAATGCACCGTTCGAATGGTGGACAATGGTCGTAATTTGTTGGTTGCAATACGGGCAAGTCACGGATGTCGAGTGTTCACCATAATTCGTGTACATGACCGTTCCTGCCGTAGTTGTGATCACTGTAGTAGGCGATATTGCAGGCGGATAAGACGTTGGTTGTGGATAGCCTTGTGTGGCGTATCCTGGTTGAGTAGGATAAGCTTGATTTACTGTGTATTGAGGAGGAGGCGATGGTTGTGGAAATCCTTGCTGAACCGAATAACCCTCATTTGTGGTTGTGTGGATAGGCGATCCAAATCCTGGTTTTTCGTCCATCGTAAATCTGAAAATAGGCTTTTGTACATTCCAGAATACAATATTTTAAAAAAATCAGCTTACGTTTTGCACCCGGACACAAAAATAAAGTGTGGAGACAGCTATGCTGAATTTCAGCGAGCTGAAAACAGAGCTTGATGGTGAACTTCACTAAACTCCTTTCCCTTGCCTCAGCGTTTGAAAATTTAAACTCTTATATTTCAATTTGACAAAACTCGAACAGCTGCATGGCCAGAAATTCGCAGCTTCAGGCATCTGGTTGGAAAATGCTGGCATTTTTCTTTGAATATACGCAAAGCCTGTTTGTGGCATCAAAATTCCACTTTCTGAAACTCTACTTGGCACAACATAGGCTTTAGCGAGAGGCAGCATAATCTGTGCATGAAATTTAAATATTTATGATGCCACAGGATCAGTTTTTCATCAGCTCTTGTCTAATCATGCAATTATTACTCCTCAACCGTCATTCACTGATCTGTGTTTTCACGCATGTGTTTTCATGGCTAACCAAATAATACAGTATGCTTATTAGACACATATCAAAGTAAACTAGTTGTTAGTCGTGTGTCTAAAGCAATCAGCTTCCATGGTCAAGCAATAGGAGCATTGCAAACTCTTTTTTTTTGAAAAGCGCGCCCAAAATGCTTATGACAAAATGATAGCATGCGAAATGTTTGGTCCGTTGGAGCTGTGCGGCCGCACTTTCTACATGAAAATTGGAAAAATTCGTGTAGAATATGCGGCCGCACAGCTCCAACGGACCAAACATTTTGCACGCTTTCACTTTGTCATAAGCATTTTGGGCGCGTTTTTCAAAAAAAACGAGTTTGCAATGCTCCTATGGCGAGCAGGAGCTTTCAGAAGATCAAGCACTGATTATGAAGGCATTAGCATGATTTTCCATCAATTCTTTTTCTAATCATGCAATTATATACGCCTGAACGTCATTCACTGATCAGTGTTTACATGCATGTTTTCATGGCTAACAAAATAATATGCTTTAAGACATATATTAAATTCAATTATTTGTTAGCCGTGTCAAGAGAGAGTAGCTTTCATTGGAATGCATCTCAGCACAGTCATTCCATGTTTTCTAACCTTTTAATTTCCATAATGCATTCAACTATCCTAAACGAATAAGGCCGACTGGAAAAATCGTTACCTGAAACAGTACATTACATATTGACATCCTATTTGAAACCGAATATCCGCAGGGAAATGCAATGGTGCCTATGGACCTTATTACCATAGATGAAAGGGAATACCACATGCTAGGAGAAGATCATAAAAAGACCTCCGCATCTCTTGTTACTTTATTTCCTTGACTATATGAAAAATATATGCAACGAAAGTGAGCAGAAAGGCGTATGTAAATAGAAACCTGAATGGGAGCCATGAATCAATCACATGATAAAAACCTACCTTTGCCAGTGCTAGGAGTATTGATTGGACAGAGTGCAGGTCTATGTTGGACGATGACTAGTGGTGGTGAATGATATTGCAGTAAATGATGGATGGTTGGTCCACTATCCTTGGGTTGACTATTGGTCAACATCTAATTATTGATACCATTACATTTTGAATGCTGATAAATATTCTCTGCTTCATCTTTGAGGGACTGTACGGATATTCACTATGAATTGAATCAATTGATTTTATCTGAAATAGTCGATACTGATTGTTTTCGCCATATTTTATCACAGATCATCAATTGAAAGCCATTTTTTATCACAGATCGTCGATACTGATCCGCTTTTGATTAGCATGAAATCGAACTGGGCTAACTTCTAGCTAACGCCCACAGGGAAATACACAGCTATTGACGTCAAGTCACAAGATAGGCTCGGATCCCCAATAACAACCAGATTAGATCATAGCAACCGGCTATGTGGATCTTCAATTCGTTTATCTCTGGAGATTATTCGTTAGCTTAACAAGTTAGATTGATCTTCAATAAGAACTATTATAACGTCGGGCTAGTGTCTGACTCCTGACCTGTTCGTAACCTTCAGCCGAATTTGAAATATGCAAAATCATTATCCAAGTATTTCCAAAGATCATCCGACAGTTGGGAATCAAGAAACACTGATGATCACCGCTCATGGAGGCACTTCCTCGAATCTACAATCAGCTAATCATGCCCGAACCCAAACGTCAGTTCTGTCGCATGGTCGATTTTTACAAGCACCAACCGAGAAAGCTCGCATTACAAAACAGGATTCCACAACGGCTGCAGCAGCATTTCTTTGGAGAAGGAACGGATCGGAATTGGATCTGGAGGGCAAGCTCACGCAGGAATTGGAAGTAGGGTATAAATGGTTACCCCCGCTTCCTAATGTAAAACAGGTAAGCCATACGCGATTTTTCTCGGATTGACCAATATTGCGCGATCACGTTCCAGGCCCCGCATCAGCCATTGGCCACATACCCATCGACTGGTCCGGCCACGCATTCGAATGGTACCAGCCTGAAAAAGCCTCAAGCTGAACCGGTGAAACCTCGGATCATCGAAGTCCATCATGACGAACCGAGAATGCCAATGCCGGATCGAGATGTCAAACCCAATTCCATATATTTCAACGACGGGAGAAAGCTGATCGATTTCGTCATGGTCTACGAGCAAGGCGTTCGATTGAAACCCGTGGATCCATCGCGAGTCGGCAGATCGTTCGTGGAGAAAGAGAAATTGAGGCAATTCTTTCAAGAGAATTTGCACAAAGACGGATTGGAGCTGGAGGAGGAAGTGCATCAAGAGGATAATAGCGCTCAAATCACCGTATTCGTCAAAGTGCACGGCACCTGGTCGGCGTTGTGTCGTCAGGCGGAAATTTTGAAAATCAAAATGCCCCTGCGCTTGAGGGATACGTTCGCGGGTGAAGTGGATCAGGCGAATCCGACGTTCTTTTGGAAATTGATGAAAAGCATCAAGTCGTTTCTCAAAGTCTTGACGGGACCAGAAGCTCCGAACGATCCCGCTGTACTCCCTCACCATGATGGTCACGTGGTCACTTGGGCCTTCCAAAGGAAGAAAATCGATAAATACGCCATCATCGATCAGGATACCTTTTTCACGCCCACGCAACGTATGGAAATGGTTTGGGAAATTTTGCAAAAAGCTCGCAACGATCCAGGTGACGAGAAGAAACGAGGCATCGAGCAATTATTGGAATTGGGCGTTTACGATTCGGCATTTCCGCTCCACGATGGATCGGCCAGCGGATCCAGGAATACGCCCAGCCAATTGTGGTGCGTTCGTCAACGATTGCGCAAAATCTGGGCCAATTGGAGTTGCACATTTCGAATGCAACCGCTGGAATTGATTAGGAGGTAAGAATTCTATTTGCATATAACTTTGAAAGAAGGCGGGAAATTTAAAAATTTGAGATTAGATTGGGTATGAGGTAGTGGTAAGAATCCATTATGCATGGAAACGTTCAATGAGAAGGCGGGAAATTTGAATTTAATTGGTTTTGAGATAAAAGTATTTCACAAGATCATGGGCTTAGCGCCAGGTTTTTATGGAAACTTCGATACTAAAATATGAAATGATCAAAAAATTTGAATTCATATTTGGCGCTAAAATTGAATTTTCATTGGCCCCAGAAAATATGTGGTGGAAAGTTTGAATAGTAAGAATATGCAGTAAGCGTAATTTCTTAATATCATCCATGGCGGGAAATTTGATTTTGAACGGTCTGCACTGACCGGTGCAAATTTGTCAGCTGAAAACATATGATCAAGTTCAGGAAAGTTCCATTTGTGTTAATTGATATTGAACAATATGGAAAGCCTATGGGGAATCCATAATATTCAATTACGAAATGGAAGTCATCCACAACTACCACCCCCCCTATAAATTTGATGGATTAGCATAAGCTAGGGCCTCATCATGCATAGTCATCACGAAAAATTGAAAACTAATCAATAATTAGTGAAAGATGGACCAACTGTTTTAGATACTACGGAGAAAAGATTGGCTTCTACTTCGCCTTTCTCGGTTTCTACACCAAAATGTTGGCTTTCCCAGCCGTGGTCGGTTTGGGAACGTTCTTTTACGGGTTGGCATACAGCGGCGACGATGCCCTGGTCCACGATATCTGCGAAGAACACAAATCGCCCGGAAATCTGTCCATGTGCCCCATCTGTCAACCACCGCGATGCGAAAGCAACCTACTGGCCGACGGTTGTTGGAATGCCAAATGGGATTATCGGATGGATAACGAAGCCACGTTGGCCATGGCTTGCCTCACGGTCATTTGGGCCACTGTATTTTTGAAAATGTGGAAACGGCGGGAAGCTGAGTTGGCGTACGAATGGGATACCTACGAAGTCGAGCAATCGGATGGCGTGATCAGGCCGGAATACGAGACCA
Source organism: Discolaimus major (assembly GCA_034695185.1). NCBI lineage: Eukaryota > Metazoa > Nematoda > Enoplea > Dorylaimida > Qudsianematidae > Discolaimus > Discolaimus major. The sequence goes on from JAQIWJ010000323.1 coordinate 10,332, forward strand.
AAGCACCGTCGAGGCGTCATAATCCAGTCACCAGGGAGTTGGAACCACACGTGCCAGTCGCCAGACGAGCTTTCTGGATGGCAGCATCCATAAGTGTCACGTTGCTCATGCTGGCCGCGGTCGGTTTTGCTCTGACGAGCTTGGTATTGGCTCGCATTTATTTGTATGGGTTCTTCAAAGAAAACGGGATCATCAATTCGGTGGAATGCGCTCGTTGGTTCGTGCATGGTCTCATCTTCATAGTGGTATTGATTTTTGACAAAATCTACAATTGGATCGGGATGAAAACGACGTCTCTGGAGTGTCCCCGGACGCAAAATCAATGGCTGTCCAGTTTCTTGTGGAAAGTGTTCATCTTCGAGCTATTGAATGATTTCGTGCCCATCGCGTACGCGGCATTTGTAAAAGGGAAATTCGTACGCACGCCTTTGGAGATGACTTGGAAATCGGAATTGTGCGATTCAGGAGGTATGATAGACTCTTATGTTCAGGAATGATCAGTCAGCAATGACTGATCGACTTCAGGATCACTGATACGATCATAGTCGATCAGTTATTGTGATCAGTGATCAGGAATCTGACAAATGATCACTGATTTTGATCACTGATATGATCTTGTGCGATCAGTGATCAGGGATCTAGCATGGTCACTGATTGTGATCCGTGACCTGATCAATATTGGTCAGTATAACTGATGGGGTCACTCATTTTATGCTATTATTGCATATAAATCTCCCACTGACCATTGCCCACACAATCCGGTACCTGATTGCTTGCGATCGGCACTATCCCTTCCTGATCACAGATCAGCACATGTCAGATTTTACTTCCAGCATTGATCAGCTGATAACATGTGATCACATCACACTGGCCTGGCCATGTGTGATCTGTCAATTATGATCAGTAGTGATCGATGATCCCTGCACATCGATCATCAGTGTTCTGCAATGATCGATGAGCTGTATCATTGGTTATCAGTGATCTGCATTGATCGATGATCTGTGATGATTGATCATCAGTGATCGATGATCTGTGATGATTGATCATTAGTGATTTGACGATATGTGATGATTGATCATCAGTGATCAATGATCTGTGATGATTGATCATCAGTGATTGATGATCCATGATCATAGATCATCAGTGATCCGCAATGATCAACGATTGATCATGAGTCATCTGATATGATCAGTTAATATTGATCTACTGAACTATTGATCGATAACCATCATTTTAGGTTGCATGGGCGAAGTCACAGAACTGATCGCAGTTCTACTATTGGCTCGATTGGTTGTTGGTAACGCATCAGAAATCGCCTTGCCATTCGTCAAACAGTTCATCTCAAGATCACTGTGCAATAATAAATCCTACAATAAGTCATCATCGGCCAGCACATCGTCCAGACCTTCATCCAGCGCCAATACCACAGAGGATGAGGAAAGGGAGGAAAACAACAGGCGTCAATGGAGTCGAGATTTGATTTTGGGCGATTTGGAATTGGACGGTGTGGCTGACGAATATATGGAAATGATTGTGGTAAGCGCATCACTTTTTTTACCATTTGGTTGACACTAATCAAAATCTGTGTTTTTTAAAGCAATTCGCCTTCGTCACATTGTTCGTGCCAGCGTTCCCAGTTGCGCCTTTCGTGTGCCTTTTGAATAATATTTTGGGTAAGTATGTGTGTCGTTGCACATTGCGCAATAGTCAGGAACGACCCATCAGCTTCAGGATGCGCATTGCAAAGCTGCATTGCGCAATTGCCAGCCACGCATATTTTAGAAATCAGAGTGGACGCCATCAATTTTGTGGTATCCCATCGTCGACCATTGCCCATCCGAGTGCCGGGCATTCAAATTTGGAACTCGTTTATGGACATCATAGCCAAAGTAGCCATCATCTGCAACGCGGCTTTGATATCATTCACCAGCGAAATGATGTAGGCAGTGTAAAATTTCCCTCCAAAATAGTCCAGCAAACAAAACAGCAATAGTCAGAATATTCAAACTCTTACAGACCCCGATTATATTACAAGCACGTCTGGCGCAATGGCAGCGATTACCAGGAATTCACCAGGTGGAGCCTGTCCAGTATCCCGATGCATGAATGGTCCACCGTTCCGAATGTACCGGAGGAATTCTACAATCGTACCGGGGTCACCGAATGTTATTACCAAGATTATCGACATGGGGCCGAACGTAACTACGAAGTTACTCAACGTTGGTGGGAAGTGATGTGCGTTCGTTTAGTGGCCTTCTCGTGTTTCATCGTGGCCGCGTTCACGTTCCAATGGTTGTACAATTTCATCGTGCCCGACGTGCCCACTCACGTGCAATTGCAAATCCAACGCCGGCGATACGTGGTGGCCAAAGCGATGGAAGCCGAAATGGCTTACGATAAATGGCTGAAAAACGCCTTGCACGGGAAATCGACCACATGTCAAGCGAACGCGACGAACGGATCAGTGCGAACGTCGAGCACTGCCCAACGTCCGATCACAGGGAAACATCATACATCGCTACCATTGGCCGGAATCAATCCTAGCGATGCTGATGCGAAAGAGAAAATGTACAAGAATGATACGGAATTCATGAAGTACGCGTACAGGCGTCCATCGTCCACTCATCAACATAAGAAACCAGAAGATGCGAAATCCATTGCAACCACGGCGGCTTAAGCCCAAAGCCTTAGTTCGAAAATTTTGTCAATTTGTGTGCACTCGTGAGGGCATACACATTTCTTGCACACCAGATTATTTGTGATGCTTTTGTAGCTGATTGTAAAAACGTGCATTTTGTCTGCTAATATCGTTTTGTCATATTACTTATTGTTGGCTATTGCTTTAAAATCAAATTACTCCACATGAAAATCTTGCCTTGATATTTTATCAGCAAATCATTTATGTGATACATAAACTGTCTCATCTTGTGGATGGATATAATAAGCTACGACTAACAATCGTTGTTTTGGTATCAATAAAATGATGACACTTAAATTGTATCTTTTGACAGTTAATCAATATATTTTGTTTCATACTGTACATAATACACAGCCTACATATCGAATTTATAAGCTTGACGCTAACTTGTACTAATTATCATGACCTTTTCTTTCAATGATGCGTTTGATTCGTGTTCGGGAAAGGTTGCACTTGGTTCGTCTGCTGCTCCCTTTTAAAAAGTTGCCTCAAAACTTTCCTGTACGGTTTCAAAACCCACAGAGTGGAGAGAGGGGTGATGGTTGTGTTGAACGCGAACAACCATGGGAATAAGATTCTTAACGCGCTGTTTTCCAATAAATGCGGTATTCTCCTACCCCATACGGCGGGCGATTGAAGCAAAGTGGAGAAGCCGGTATGAATCAACGTGAGATACATGATTTACTTATTTTGTGCCATGATATTAGTCTGCAATGTGCTTGCGTTTGTCGCGTGCTCTCTTAATCTGCGAAAGATTTTCACATTGCAATATATCGTGACGCAGTCTGCGAGAAATGTGGGTGTTATTATGAGCGCCCAGTTTAACAATTCCCAGAAAATAGTGTCCGTTATTATGCCGCAATACATATATTGATCCTCGATACCTGTTCGACCGAATATATGAAACGGCAAAGTGAAGACGAACGGTACCAGCCATCCGGCGATCAGCATGAGAATGATATTTCGTCCGGTGTATACTTTTTTGAAAAGGGCTTGATGAAAAATCGATACGTATCGATTGACAGCGATCACAGATACGAACCAATTCGATTCCATTCTGGTGAAATACGTCAACCAACCGCACCAATCGCAAGCGTAATTCTTGTTCCTCGAGATCATATTGATCGGTTGACACGCCAGATCCAACATGTCCATAAACAAATCGCCCAACGCTGCGTTGGCTACCAATAAATTGACCCGATTCTTGTACATCTTGCCGTAGTAGGTGACGAAAACAACCGTACCCGAAAACATGGCTCCTGTGAAAAATAAGACAGTACAACCGATCGCAAAAACCATCCGTTCCGCATATGTGTTTCCATGGATATCCGGACCCGATGACCAGTTGTCTTCATAATAATCGATTGAATGATTGGCATCCATAATATATCGTTGTGAGTCAAATGATCAGAAAGAGCTCTCGCGTCCCAAGTGTACCAATGGACAGAGCTATAGGTTAACTTTTGGATCTTCATAACGATAGATCGACATGATCTGTCACTTAAGAATGGCACTTGCCTGGCCGGGATGAAGGGAAGGGAAGGAGCCAGCCTCATCAATCATCAGGAAGATCCACGAGTTAACCTATAGTGAATTTCAAATCGCGATTAAATTAAGCTTTCGAGATCTCGCGTCCCTAGCTAGGGTACCAATGGACTGATCTAGTGGATTTAAATCGTAATTAGTATTATTAGGCTGTTTTTTAAATTCAAAAGCAAGTGGTCAATTTAAGAACTGCGTACCACTGACTATCAAACACAAAATGGAAAGGTTCAGGCTCATATCCTCATGAAATATTAGGTATTGTGAAATGTGAGGCAGGTGAATAATAGTCTAGTGGATGTTAATTAATTATCACCAAGGTGAACGAAGCTAAAAAATAAACGGAGTCAAAATTGCTTCTAAGAATTATGAAGCTCATCTCTTTGTTTTTAGGATGTGGCGATCTTGCATCGATACGAATGAAATTTCTGGCATTTACAATTAGGTCCATGCTGGCGTCGTATATTCATAATACCAATGTATTACCGAGACCCAAATCCACATTACACATGTCCAAGTGTAAACCATTCACCCTTGGATAATGAAAATGGCTTCAATTACAATGCGAATAAGACGGAAACCATTATTTATCATTATGGCCATAATAAATTGGACATGTCAAAACAGGACGTCAGCTTTTGTGGTCATGCCCTGAAACCTATGCCACGGGTAAAATTTCCAGGAATTATTTTTTCATCGGATATGAAATTCATTGAACATGTATCTTCAATTGTCAAGCGCTCCAACTCTATGATAGGTGCCTTCAGGCGAAAGCTGGGCCAATTTTTTCCACCTGATGAGATTTTTTGTGAAGTTACAATGCCTGTAATCAGTCGATATTGGAATATGGATGTTTTTGTTGGGATCCTACTCTAGCAGGATATTAATGAACTTGAGTGTGCCCAAAAATTCTCTCTTAGCACTTACTTTGAATCACTGAACCCTTCCGTATGAGGAAGCTTTATTCAAGGCCAAATGGGCCTCTCTTTTTACCCTTTGCCTCTTTTTAAAGCTTATTTTATTTTATAAGATCTTCAATGCTTTTTATAATTTTGATCGATGATATTTCATTTTAGGTACGAGCGCGTAGTATCTAGAAAATTCAGCTGTTTGAAAAAAGCATGGCGTTTTTTCAGGACTTTTACAATTTCGCAGCACAATATTGGACATCAGCATTTGCGAAACATTGCGATTTTAGTGACGCTGTTTAAAACTCTCAATGTCAATTCGCCCCCCCTAAACTCAAGTGAAAAGGGCAGAACAGTTGTCCACCAAAATTTCTTTTCGAAAAATGTTGTTTTCAATGCTCTTTATGATTTTACCGGTTGTCATTTTACCAATGTTTTTGATTCGTCCTGTCGTGTGAGCGTTCGTCTTAACCACCGGCACCAATTAGCAGTCCCTAAGCATTTTTATGAATCGTACAAGCAATCCTTTTTGTATTCTGGTATTGCTTTGTGGAATGCTTTGGATGAAAACGTCGCATTATCCACTTTAGGCGTTTTCAAGCGTGCCATTTCTGTGGTGTAGTTTTTACTATTTTTCATGCTTTTTTCGTGTTCCCGTGTCCCTCAAGTGTACTTCACTGTATTTGGCATGTGGATAATACAATACAATACAATACAATACAGCTTTGCATTGCTTTGTACTAGAAAAGTTTGGCAAGCCCACCAGCTCTTTGGCTACTCAAAAGATAGCTGTAACTGGATCATGCACATCCTTCTTTTGTGTTTATTTGTCTCATCTATCTCAATCAATTACTCTAACAGTCATACAGTTAATATATTTATACCCATGTCCAATTACTATTTGTGCAGAGCGAACACTTGGAACAGCAGTTCGGTTACAGTAATCTGTATGAACTGTAATAACGTTTATTGAGTGAATACCCAACTGATTCCGGCGTTGATGCTACGGGTTCAAGGTCTTATTTCAGCGGTCCTCCACACATGGATTGGGTCCAAGATTATAATATAAGAAGGGATAGCATACAAGTAATGGGCACGAATGCGCAATACACAAATAAGGCAATGCACCAAGGTACGAATAGAGACCAAGCTCAGAGACGACTGAATCCAATATCAACATGTCTCTCACTGACTAACTCAGTGACTAAACCATAAAAGGCAATTCTAGACTAGAGCTTCCTAGCAGACAATATATCATATGCTATAAGCATCTTACGTTGAAGGCGGCACTTCGAATATAACCCATCGACTATTGACCATCGTCCAGGCCATTTCATGCCTCCCTCTGTTCGTAAAGTTTGTCCCCAAACTCATCGATGGATTTGCGACATTCGACAAAGGCTGCGAAGAGAATATAGCTGGAGACGAGACAAATCCATAGCGTCTGGTGCTGAGCCAGTCTTTGAACCATTGAAATGTCACGACAAATATTGATTCTAATAATCGAAAACCAATTGCAGATTGGGGTTCGCTCTATGGTGGAGCAATACCAGATAAATGACCAAACATCGATCTTGCTAATGTACAACAATCGACAAGCATGAAATGACCATGGTGAAATAAGCTGAGTCGATCCCAGTCGAAATCCTTGATGCAAGCCACACAAAATAATCGAACGACCAAAATATTCCAACCGGAATGTCACCGAAGATTCTGGTATCGGCCCGTACCACACGAAATAATGCGAATGTTCGAATGCACGATACGATTCCACACGAAATGACAAGATTAAGTGGGTTTACCATACGAATTAGAGTTCCATGATGATTAGAGTCAGTGAACAACGAAATAATTCGAACCGTATTGTTGATGACTAATTGCTCGATTTCTTTCTTTCTCGGACCCATATTGAATCGAATACAATAATAAGGCGAATAATGACAAGCGCGCAACAGTGGCAAGTGCGCGACAATGCACAATGACAAGCGCGTGCTCCTAGAGCATCCGAGCTCGAATATTTTGGTCAAGAGCATACAAGCTCCAATAGTCTTTGTCAAACACTAGGCCTAGATGCCTGATAAAGAACCACGGAATTCTTGAACTTCTCAAAATATTTCGCAGCAAGCATACAAGCTTAGAATAATTCATCGCAGTGAGCATCCGAGCTCAATTTCGAATTTTGATCAGGAAACTACGAAGTTTCTTGCTGATAAGAGCACGATTGCTCATTCTTCTCTTTCAAAGCTTCAAAAGGGAATCCGATGATTCAACATTTCGATGATTCTGCATTTCCATATGCAATCATTCCATATTCCACAACATATACGAAATTCTTCGGATTCCCCTTCTCCCTTCAAAACAGGAGATGAGACTATATGAGTCTCCTATCTGACCAGAACTCTACGAAGCTCAATGATCTATGAACACGATGTTCAAAATTCGAAATCAATTCTCAAAGCTCCCAAGCTAACACAGTGTTGCTGAGCTGTCTTACGGATATTCTTTTATTTAATCTGAGGCTGATAACAAACACAAGCTCTCAATCTGCGATGATTCTTCATGCTGTCCAAATCGCGCAATTGATCTTGTAGAAATATGGGTACGAATTCTGATACGGATGAATAACCTGAATTAGTATACACGATGATGCCATAACGAAGGCTAGGGTGCGCATCGGGTTCAACTTTTGATCTGAACCCGACCCGAAACTTTTTGTAAAAATCCGAACCCGACCCGAAACCCGCCCCTACTGGCCAACCCGAAACCCGAAAGGTCCAACCTGAACCCGACCCAAAAACCCGATTTTTACCATTACTTTTTGCATTTTTAGTGAAATGTCTCTGGGGCATTTTTTGAGCAATATTGGACATTTTTCAGTGCATTTGCCTACAGTTGTTTGTGTATTGGTTGGTATACCAATACCATACCAATTCGCTCTTTGTCAAGCAAGCTTTTGGAACGTACACAAACCCCATCCCAATACCATCCTTTCAAAAAATTGGTACGAAAATTGCCATACACAAACCCATAGCAATTCAAGATTGGGTCTGGTAAATAATACACATTTACCAATACCAATTCATATTGGGTCTTGGTACAGGATATATAAACCAATACCAATTTCGAAATTTCGATTACTAACGACTGTAATATGCAACCTGAACAGGCCCACCTATTTAGAGTTTCTTTCTCAGAAGTGCAATGTCTAATTTCCCTTGTTATTTTACTGCCACAAACAGAAAATTCGGGTTTTTGGGTTACCTGAAATTTTTCCAAACCCGACCCGTCCGAAACCCGAAGTCTTTTTGTCGACCCAAACCCGACCCGAAACCCGACTTTTGGGTCAGGTTTTCGGGTTCGGGTTGGGTTTCGGGACCCGATGCGCACCCTGGAACGAAGGCAATATTCTTCACACGATTCAATACGGATATGAATTCAGTGCCACTGCGTAGACATTGCACGATCTCGGAGTTCTATGTACACAACGGAAGTACACGAAAATAAATGACGACGAAAAATATTCAAAGAAGTATGCAGACTCCTTCCTCGATCCAAACAAATAACAGCGGGTACTTGCCTTTTCCCCTTCTTCTGTTCCAAGTTCAGAGTCCATAGATAATCTTTGTTCCAGGCGGGAATTTAAATACAAAATATGCACGGATGAAGTTATACGATCAATAATTCATTAGGCAGTTCAAATCTGATACAATGCCATCGAAAATATGCACCATAGCAGCTCACATCTGATTCAACGCTATCAGAGAGACTCTTGGATACGATCATTAAATACTAATGAGGCACAAGCTCTTGTAACCATTGTTGAAGTTGAAATAAACGGAGTAGCATCAAAGCTAAATTCTTGAATACGATACGAAAGTTGAAATTTACAGGGACACATTCCATTGCACGAATCCCCATCCTGTCATAACAGCCAGTCACCAATCTTCTTCCTAATTGACGAAATTCAGATTTACCATTCATGCTCATTGGGATGCGACTCGTAGTCTGGATTCTCACGACGGTGTTGTTCACGTTCTTTCAAATATTCCTCCTGCATGAGAGCAGTGGTACGAGCTTGAGTTTCTGCCCATCTACTCGCATAAACGGTGCTTTCGATAGTGTGTCCAGGTTCCATTGAATGCAACGATGCATCAGCGGCCAGATCCAAAGCTTGAGTCAGATTGACTTCCAAAGCCGAAACTTGTTTCTCGATTTGACGAGGATTCAACGGGAACCCCGAAATTTGATCAGATTCAGTCACAATTGACATTTCCAGAGAACGCGGAACAGCAGGTACTCGAGCTTCCCCTTCGTCTGCTCCTATAGCTGTTGACGAAGCTACAGCCGAATCTTTCGAGCTTCGTTGATGACCCATCCTTCCTGCAGAAATGCTGTGGCTCATGCTGGTTCCACATCGATGAATTCTTCTGCGTTTTTGAACGTACGACGAATAGCTGGGCCTTGTTCGGCTAACAAGGTAACCAAACCATACATTTCAGGTGAAACCGTAAGCTGACGAACTTTGATGCTGATTCTCCACGCTCACAGGTGATTGATCTTCTTGCTTGACAGTGACCTTGGCAGCCACATCTTCGATGAATGCGCGTTCTTCCACGATGTTGCAACCCGAAGCGACAGGTGCATCAGAATCAACTTCAACTACATCAGCGGATTGACTATCGTCTTCAGAATCAGACGGATATCCTTCTTCTTCCAAATAGATTGCCGGAATGCTCCACGAGGAATGCTTATTCATGTAACAGCTGTCTTCCAATGGTTCCCAATAATTGAACGCTCTGGTTTAACGAACCGTGCATCTCGAATGTTATTGGTCGATGGAAATACCTTCTTCACCCATTTCGGCACATTCACGCAACATGCAATAGGCATTGGATGTACGCTATCCATCATCGGCATTACAGACAATCCTCCATTATCCCAATCGTTCACACGCGAGGCGAGAAATTCGTGGTTCTTGTACAACCAGAACATTCTGATTGGTGCCAACGGACCATCCCGCAGATAGCAAATCGATCCTCCTCTCCAATGGAAATGTAATGTGACAAGATCATTCGGCAGATCACTCGAGATCGCATAATACGGGTCAGTCTTTTCGGCTTCGTATCTTGGCCAACTCCAATGGATCAATTCTAGAAATCATCAGTGGGCCAAAAAATGGATTTTGAAACCACGATCATAGATGGTAGCAGCAATCGCTTCCAGCTCCAGGGCTGTCAACCAAAAAGCGTTAATGCGCAAGAATCGTAACGTCTCAAGCATAACGAATGCGAGATCTTGATCTCCCCAAGGTTGTCTCAGAACGCCACGATCTGAATCGATTCGAATCTGGTGACACATGGAAATGACGCCTTCCATCATACCGCATATGAAACCGAGCCAATGCACATGATTGTGCGACCATGGATAATGCGAATAAATGAAATGTAGATTATCACATATTTCGATCAACCAGTAGTAGCGCAGATGCACCACAAGTTCATCGTGACCTGATGGTTGTGATCTAGTCCAATACACCGAACTATCAGGTATTCCTTCAGGAGAAAAGAAACCCGGTTCTGGCAACTTGATCAAACGGTCTTTAATCAGTTTCGGATTCGCCAATGGCATCATGGTACTTGGGCCCACAATCTCTGGTCACTTCACAATCCACGATACTTTCCAGCACTCGCATAGTTATGGGTGCTTGATCAATGATATGAGACTTCGATCGCAATTTCTTGCACAATCAATCACGCAATGCAAGCATACGATCGTATTGTTGAGCTTTTAGAATAGTGAAACGATATTGATACCAATGCGTTTAGTAATCAGGTCATTCGTACTGCACTTTCTGCCAATGTTCATGTTTCTGTTCTTCCACTGTTTCTGGCTCTTCACATTCAGGAGCTGCGACTCCATATCTTTCTTGGCTATGATCACGACTGTATTGACGAATACTTTGCTTCTTTTGTTCTGATGCAATGGTGCGTTCAACAAACTCATTCTTCAATTTCTCTCTTTCTTCACTCATACATTTCATTTCGCTTTCCGGCAGACAACGGATGTCTTGGCCTCCCAGGGTCGCACCAGTTGCTTCACGCAAAGCTCTTCTGGCATTGGGATCAGTCAAAATCGGCAGTTCGATATTTGAACTACTGAAGCTATCGGTTTGATGATGACGTATTTCATGCAAACGACTATGGCAATCGCTGCAGCTGTCTTGATGTTCCTCACCCATATGATTATTCCTTCCACAAATATTGCAAGGATGCAATTGCGAATCAGGCGATTTCAGTTTCGCATCATGCTGACTAGTCGAATGATCAAAGCTACCGCAAATGAAGCAATCTTGTTTATCAGCCGGACGCAATGTAGCGCCTTGGGGATGTTCCTCGGTATCGGACATGGTCACCCAACCTTCATCTTCTGATCACTCCTGGGCATCACGAGGATACTTGCCCGACTGTTCTTTACCACGATAGGGCTGATCACAGCAATCACCACTAAACTTGTTCCAACATTGATGAATACTGCGACGTGATCGGCACATACTACATTTTCCAAATCCATGACCTCTGTCTGGGTCCTCGTCATCATCGTCATTATGATCGTCTTTCAGCTTGTTGGCCTCGGTGGCACAACTAACTTTCAATTTCGGAAATTTTGGTTTTACATCACGACTTTGAGGTTTGTCGGATGCATCACTACGATGTTCTGACCGACTTGAGCAGTGCGATTTCACGGAATGCGAACAATATTCATGTTGACCATGCGAATTTGACGATTCGCTCGACGATCTTCTATGTCTGTTTCGAAGACGCGGAGGACTATGATGTCCAGTAATTTCCCTTCAATGTTCCAATCGATCACGACTGATTTTACGATCAGACTGACTTGAACCTTGATGACTTGAATCGGATCCACGAGCATGCAAGGCTTGGACGTGACTCATTAGCTGTTGAATTTTTGATTGATTTCCAGACGCTTCTCCCACATCAGCACTAGCTCCAGAGGCTTGCTGTGGCGACGATTTCGCTGCAGAGTCGCGTGACTTTGATGCAGTGGCGACTTTTGGTATGATATATCCTTTTGGCGATTCGAATTTTGGTGCAAGTCCCTTTTGGACCATTTGCAACGTCGCATCAGTGTACTGTTTTCTTTCGAACCAATCCTTCTTCGCTTCCACAGTGAGCAAACGTTGCTTCATGTCAGCCAATGCTTTGAAACGATGCCCGTTGGCCGCTTCAATCACTATTCACGTAATCGGATACGCATTCGGGGCCATTGCAACGAGAGCAAGGCACAGTGATCCTCTTTCAATCAGTGAGATACAACGCACGAGGCAACACAGGTAGCCATGCTTCTTGATGCAACCATTTCCATATCATGGGCAAGATTACCATATAATGCACATATTGCGGCATGAAAACAGCTGCCACGATGAATAAATTGATAGTACCGAATGCGGTGTTAATCGCATCTTGAATCTCTCGTACTCAAGAAGGTGGAAGTAAGCTAGGATTTGCGTCTCCTGCTGTCAACGTTGTATGATCACTAATTCGAGCGTATTTCGACCTGTGTGTCGGAAATACAACGGATAAGACCGCATGAATCGGAATTTCGATGCCCGGCAATGCTGCCTGCAATTCTTGATCTTCGTGTGTGTACTGTAACAGACGTCTCAGTTCACTGCAAATCACCGGCAAGCCATTGGAGGCTGCAGTTCCATTCACGCGATGGAACGCCCATTCAACATTGAAATTCGACTTCATCAATCCGATTGGCATACAAAGCCATTGCGATAGCCTTTCTTGATGCGTCTTCCCGTAGAATACTTTCGTGATAACCAGATTGCGCAATAATTTCCATAAGCTTTGATGAGCAGCTTGCATTTCTGGTCTTTCGCAATCGATCAAAAATCCGTCTCCTCAGAGAGTTACGAAACCAATGCAAAAAGGACTCGAGCCTTTTTATCCACCTGACCGAACTCTAGCTATGAAGGAAGTAGAAATGATGTTCGAATGCATAGGCACCCTTTCTTTCCAATGAAGCTTCATGACTCCTTCGGATTAAAATCAAATGCCCAATGCGTAGGCAGGACGAAAATCGGATAGTAAAACTAAACGTTGAAAATTCTTCCTTTCTGATACGGGACCAGTTCGCATACTGGCGAATACTAGGAATCCCCCTTCTCTCTACGAAGCTGAATTCTAACAATGGACCGCCTGACTGGCATCAGTCTATCCTGCACTCGGGGTATTGGTTCGTCCAGGCGAGAAACATACAGACTCTATCAGACCCTAGCCATGATCGACATCGGGACTGACTTTTTGCCCGATCCCGTCCCGAAATTCCAGAGCCCAATCCCGAATCCCGTCCCGTCCCGAAACCACTTTCCAGATCCAATCCCGAATCCCGAAAGGTCAATCCCGAA
>JAQIWJ010000324.1:0-23871 GCA_034695185.1 Discolaimus major
TGAAATGGATGATTTTCCCCGCGTCATTGACCGACAATACGAAACCGCCATCATGTCCTCGACGTATCAAAAAATCGCCATCCGTCTTCAGTAGATCGACCAATAGTTCTCGATTCAATTCTCGATGGTACAGCGTGGCGAAGTCCAGTTTCTGAAAAATAAATATAATTATTGGCAAATAAAAAAATAGAATCTCAATTTTTCTTACCCTGATCACGTTACTCATCTTCGATATTCGCACGAACGAAATTGCACTCGAACTTTCTCAACCGGCTGGCCACTGGACGCTACGCACGCGAGACGAAACTGATCGCAAATTTTCCACCCGACTATCCTTGACGACGAACGAACATGGGAATGACGTTGAAACGAATTTTCTCCACTCTCTGCAACAGGGGACGGAGTCACGTGACTACACTTTGCGTGCTCTGATTGGTCGAGCTTGCTTCCGATGGCCAAGTGGAAATCACTTTACACTGCAAAAATCAAAAAATCGATCGATTTATCGATGAAATTTCATAAAATATCAAAAATAATGAATTCTAGGGTAATCGATTATGCTGATTTACGTGGTCAAATCAGTTTTTGTTTAAACCTTGACGTTAGGGTTCGTATTGACGAAAAATAACCTGATCACATTGAAAAATCGATCGATAAAAAAATTAAATATCATGCTTTCGTAACTGATCCAAATCTAAACCGGATCTTCGATTAATCGATCTCCACCATATGCATGGGATTGTGAATAAAAACGCTTCCAATAAAGCGTTTCTTTCATCCACGATTATCTGGACCTCCAAACTTGGCAGTTGTATAGACCCGCCGGTCCCCCATGTACCTGCAGAAAATCTTCGATATTGATCAAGTGGTTCGTCCAAAAATCGGAAAAATCGATTTCAAACCACTCGCGTGTTTTTTATACTTTATCGATTATCTCCACGACGGTATCGATTTGATCGATGAAACTTTGCACACTTATGGGCCTTCGGGTCCCCGATGTTCTGGCAAAAAAAATCAAGGAAATGGTACAAATAGAACGCTGGAAATCGCGTATATTCGATTATCGAAACTCCGCCCACTTTTAGAAAAATGTGGATTTTAATAGGAAAAAGCGAGATTGTGCATGGAGAATGATCAGGAATCATTTCATGATCAATTATCAGTGTTCTTATGAACCTGTTTGTCGTATTTTGGAAAAAATCACAAAATTGGAAAATTGTACGGTATACCTTGGGCACATTTTTTCAAGTCCTCCCATAAGCTTGATAATGATGATATAACGATGATGATAATATGTTTTCCTAATAGGATTACCATTCTGCTTCTTCTGGCGTTGGCAGATTTCAAATATCGGGCGTATTTAAGAAGTTGATCAAAATTATCGATTTCGGGTATAGGCGTGATCGATCGATTTCGACGATGGCAATCGATAGAGCATGATCGATTATACTGGAAAATATATCCACGCGCCTTATCGTGATCTGTTTTCTGAAGAATTATCATCGATTAAAGATCATGTGCTAAAGTGTAGCCACATCGGAGTCTGATCATTGGATAGAACATTATCGAAAAATCACGCTAATCACAGCACCGATGAAGTCATTTTTCCTGATCAGAATAAATCATAAAATTCCTGGAGTACTGTAACCGCTCTAGCATATCTTTTTGAAGACGATTTAGACAGGCTAGATTTATATATTTCAAAATCTCATTGCGTGCAATCAGAGATCAAGTACAAAGAAGCTCCTAAACCGAGCCGACAGTGGATGCACTGATCATCCAGCATTGAATTGGTGAGAAATAACAATTCCTATATCTAGCACGTCTAGCCGATTTCTTGAATGGATGATTAGCCCATTTCAAAGTATTCCAACCATATCCGCTTCTTTTCATTACGTCCGTATCTGCTGAATTCGATCTGCAACGCATGGTGATGACGTTGGTCAAGGATTTGGTCCATGGTCATGGACCTCGGAGCACATATGACCCACATGTGTGACCTGAAGGTCACTTATGATGACCCTTACCCAAAATTTTCACTGCTCTCGCAATGAACGAAAATCATGGCCATGATAAAAATGTAAAGGAAGAATTTGCTATGCATGATGGTCAGACTAATCAAAATTCGAGTTCTGGATTCCAGACTGCATTGGCAGGTCTGATGAGCCTTGAATAATTGCGTGATCCAATTAGCATGATTTGTGATAGCAATTATAATATTGATTTGTATTATGATTTCGTGCATAATTGATTCTGGTATGAATGCTTCGAACTTGGCGTGCCATAAATTGGAGATGCAATTGAAGTCCAATATACATGGACTTCCTTTAGGAATTTTCAAAATGTCACCCGGGGAATTGGAAATTCTGTCTCGGTCACATGGACCATGCCAATCATGCGTATCCAAATGTCAGCATGGAATTTCATTCCCACAAGATTAAAATATTCAAATAATCATGCCAATCATGCATAAAATTTTCGTATAGATTGTCGTGCAAAATCGCAAGAAGCATGCCAACTGGCTTGGCCTGCTGTAGACATGCTTTGGCATGCAACTTCCCCCCCCCCCCCCCGAAAGCAAATCGAAGGAAGAGTATGTGAATGTATAAAATTTTCCTTATCCAACAGTTCCTGACAGCATGTTTATGAATATTCCGTTTGGATAATGGAATAAAAGGGGGAATGCGTAGACTATTCAACGAATACGCAAGGATGCTTTGGACATGTGGCCCTGTGCCTGCCTAATTAGATATTTTTCACGCCTTCCGCCTCTGGCTGGGTCTCTTTCTGCCGGGTTCGGACGGTGGAAAAATGCCATGCCAATGTTTATTGTCAGTTTGAATAAATATGTAATTTAATCAGTACCCCAAGACGTCAGACGAGTTTTTCTCTGTCCAACACACAAACCAATGGAAGCGTGGAATGAAATTTCGCAATCACCAAATGCCAGGCACTTTGCATGGCCTGTTTTTAGAAGTGACTTCTTTAGGCGTGCGTCCATATTTAGCCCATGGGTATAGCCTTTTATCAGCATGAATCCAGAGTTCGTGTATTCGAGCAGATGAAAAGCGTGCATAGAAAATCCCACGCCTGGTGTACTTATTTTAGTTTACAATTGATCATTTGTTCCCCCGAAATAAGGGCGTTGAAGGAGGCATTTCAAACGCGCCAGTTGAGATTTTCAGAAAAAAAGCAATATGCATGATTTATGAATGTATGCGAATAAGCATAAGCGAAGCAAGCGAAATCCCAAATGCTCAATTCTATTATTAACTTCTGCCTATGTTTTCGAAGCGAAGACGAGCCAAGTTTTCGAATTTGCCCTTTTTCGCATTCGTATATATATAAGCTGATTATTCATGCTCCGTTCATGCGATTGACGAGGGCTAAAATAATAACTAGCCTTTTCTTTTCGTCCCCTCCTCGTCTGAGCGAAATATGGATAATGTTTTTTCTTCTCCAACTAAAAAGGATGGGATGGGGTGGAAAAAGGCAATAATCGATGTCCGGTCCTATGCTCAGCTGCTCATTTATTGACATCACATATACACCATGGGCGTGGGGTGTATATCTAATTTAGAATAAAAAGCCTCATTCACACCAGGAGACTTTTTATCATAAAACGGGGGCCCCCTTTGCACGTGTTGCATGACCGGTCTAGTCCGTATTCGATCGTATTTGATCGAGCATGTTTCAACGTTGATTAGTATCAGACGTGTTTTTCCAGGAAACCAAGTTCCAACTGGCAAACATGCTTCTCTGATTTCAGCCCTAAGTTCATTATTCTCGCATCACTGGCTTTTTTCATGCTTTCCTAGTTTACATGCCCGTGCTTGTTGGTGCCAGTCGCTTGATCACTTCTTGATCGGCGAGATCTGAGTCTGAACAGTGGCCATATAAGGCCAGTGAATGGATTTTGATCAGTGCTGATTCATCGGCGATGGGCTATTGTCGATATTAGTGATCATTCTGATCGGATTTCAATATGAGATCAGTCTGATCAGTGGCCATACAAGCCACGGTTAGTGCTGACCAGGACCTTAGAGTCGATATTAGCCGATCAGGATCATGATGGATGCCAATACGACCAATCGATCGATCCCGATACAGGATTTTACATTCTCATTTTGGATCAACGGCGTATTGACCATGTGCTTGATCATAGTCGGGATCGTCGGCAACGTAGCCATCATTATATCGTTGCAATGTAATACGAAAAAATGGTTAGCATTATATTATTACTTCATGGCGTTCGCCGTATGGAATACTGCGCTTCTGACGTCCACCGTATTCGTCTACAGTATGCCGGCTCTGAGACCGGATCCGAGCGAATTGAGCGTACACGGGTACGACGATTTCGTCAATCTCAGCTTGATCGGATATCCGTTAGCCAATTGCGGCATGACCGCTTCCATATGGCTCGTATTGAGTCTGACCGTGGAACGTTGGTTAGCCGTGTGTCGGCCGTTGAATTTGATCTCGTCGAAACCGAAACGTCGGGCTCGTTTCGTGGTCGCTGCCATCAGCGTATTAGCGCCCATTTATAATATACCCTTATTTTTCGAATTACGCATCATACACGACGAGTCGGGCGACGTGGACGTGGCTAAAACGTCCATGCGAGATAATCCGGTTTATAAAATCGCTTATCGCGTATTAGGCAACGCCGTATTCTTATCGGTAGTGCCGTTATTGAGTATAGTCATTATGAGTATGCGAATCGTCTACGTGGTCCGAATGTTGACCAAGGAGGATAGGTATTGTTATTTGAACGAGAACGATCAAGAATACAATCTCATGGATCCGTCGGTCAATACGATGTACGGAAGTGATCGTCGACGTTCTTCCATCAGTCGATGCCATTCGAAGATCGTGAAACAGAAAACGCACAAAACTCATTTAACATTAGCCGCGTTGGCCACCAAATTCGTCCTCTGCTATACGTTGCCTACGTTATTGAATATCCTGGAAATCGCCATGGAACCGTCCACGTTGACCAGCGTGGGTTTGGCGTCGTTAGTGGACGTTAGTAATTTCATGGTCATCGTGGATAGTAGTATGAACGGATTCTTGTATTTCTCCTGGCGTCGAAAGATAGCCAAATATTATCGGAAGCAAAAAACGCCCGTCGTTTTCACGAGGCGCAATAGTAGCGGTGTACAAATCAAATTATCGCCGGCTACGCAAACGTCGAATTCGAGACGGAATACATTGGATACGGATCGAAGATACAGTGCTCGATCCAGTGTGATCAGCTTGAACGAACGGGTATCGATTTTATGATCGTTATATGCATTTTTGATATCGATCGATTTTTATACTTGCGATCATTAGTGATCACTATTCAGTGATCATTACATTGCCTAGCCTCGGCTTGGGGAATTGCGCAATTTCAGCATGAAAAATGCGGGAAATTCGAATCCTGTTCATATCAGTCACTACTCGTGTGAAAATTGCAGTGGGATTTTTTTCATTGGAGTAAAAAAAGATCTTTCCATCAATACACAGCAATTAGCTGTGTACATAAAAAGTACATTTCTTTTGGACAATGGGTATTTTACACGATGCGAAAAGGGCACCTTGCTGCATGCGTTTGATTATTCTGACCCTGAGGCTGAATAAAAATTTCCATCATAAAAGGACATTTTTTACTGACATTTACACGTAAATTGAACAGATGCAAACGTCAATTATCTTTCCGAATTAGTACACGCACGTCTCATGCACGCGTATGTAAGATTTTCCGTTTTTCTCCACATCCGGACGATGATGCGGAATTGAAATTCCTTCGAGCGGCCTTCTTCGTTCTGCTTCTGAAACTCAATCCGCGCGACTGGATTTGTCTACGCCACGAAAAATAGACGAACGCATTCAACGCGCTATCGACGATTACCATGAGATCGCTCAAATCCACCAATAAACTCAGACCCACTTCGCTCAAGGATTTCGGTTCGAGTAGTAATTCCAAAATATTCAACAACGTCGGTAGCGTGTAGCAAATCACGTATTTCGAGGCGAGTACGGTCAACGTGAAATGCGTCCTTTGCGCTTGGTGATCCAAATTCGATCTGGAGTGACATCGAGCGCGGAATTTGTCCATACGAAAACGTAAATCCGAATCGGTCCTTCCATTTAATCGCGGGCTCGAATTCGGCCACGATTCATCTTTGCGATCAGCCCGATTCCGTATAGCCCATACGATTCGAGCGCTCAACGTGACGACGATGACGAAAGGCACCAATGATAGAAATATCAAATTACACACGATTCGATAAGCGATTTTATACGTCAAATCGTCTCTGAGACCGGTTTTCACTAGGTCGTACGTACGGTGTACTGTAGAATTCTGATCAATCCATATATACTCGCAAATACGTAGTTCGAAGAATAACGGTATACTGTAGGCGGGTGCTAGAACGCTGATAGCTAATGCCACAATTTTAGCTCTCCATTTCGTCTGAGATACGAGTCGAGCCAACGGTCTACTGACCATATACGACCTCTCGACGGTCAAGCATAAGACTAACCATACGGAGGCGGTCATTCCGCTATTGGCCAATGGATAACCGATGGAATTCAAATAAGCATTCATGGGATTCTCGTACGGTCTACTATCTTCTCGCCTCAACGCGGATAAACAGTAAAAAACCAACGTAGCCAAAAGTAATGTAGAATTCCAAACGGCGAACGTCATGAAATAATAATACAACGGTAGCCAACGTTTCGTATTGCAACGTAACGAAACGATCATCAATAAATTCCCGCATAGGCCGAAAATCACTAAAATCAACGTCGATACGCCGTTGATCCAAAACGATGCGGATTTATTAGTTAGACTCTGATCGGATATATTCTGGAAATTGAACGAAAATGGAATCATAGAACTTCTGTACCGATTCGACATTCTTACAGGGGTTCGAGAGATTGAAGGCTTCGAAGAAACTAACGTCTTCGAGGCGGGTTTTATTAGCTCGAGGGATCTCATTTTGAGACTATTTCTGATCATTCTCTCATTATGATGAGTATGTATATACACACTCCCCTCGGAGTGGGAGATTTTATTTGCTTCACTAAGAATTGGATTGCCAAAGGACGAAGGCCGAGTGTATTTGAACATTTCTCATTAAAACTGGGAAAAAAGCAATCCACCTGGCGTGTATTTAAAAAATGGGTCAGAATAGTCAGAATTCAAAAAATATTCTAAACGCTTTATGAAGCCAAATAACCTCGCAAGAGGCCGGAAATCATGGCTTTGTACGTAATAGTTCGTGCGTTATCCGATTTTGCCATCAAAGCGCATCGATCACTCAAAATCGATAAGGTGATCAAAATGATCGACTCTGTAAATACGCGTGATTGAGAGAAACGGACGCTACCGTTGGAAAGAGCGTCGTCGATCGGAAAACACGGTCCAATCGTCTCCGTGTAATACGAAATCGATTGGGAAATCGATGATAAAGTTTACGGTATACTGTAACCGCTCAGAGCCCAAACTTGAAAGCCGTCTCAAAAGTGTATATCCTTGAAAAATTCGACAGTAAACTACATTTTCTGGGATAATCCACCAAGCTGATTCCAATCGCGCTCTTATTTTTCACTTAGGACCCGTATCTCCGATACTGATTAGAATTATCGATTTTGCAAATACCGATATCCGGTTGATCAGACCATAATCAGGTGACGATGCGTCACCGATTCGACAATTTTTCATACTTGTACAGCCTTTATTGCCTGAATAGACGCAAATAATCGATTGATCTGATTCCTGTGATCCTGCATAGGCAAACCGCGAATTTCAAACCCTCTCAAAATCGTAACGAAAACGATAAAAAATAACGAAATGACATGTTTTCCTAATAAGTAAGCCATGCTGCTTCTTTTGGCGTTGTCAGATTTTAAATATCATGCGTATTTAAAAAGCTGATCAAAATTATCGATTTCCGATCTGGGCGTGATCGATCGATCTTGACGACGCCAATCGATAGAGCATTGTCGACTGTATATGAAAATCATCATTATATGCTATAAATGGATGAGTTTTCGGCTACTGGAGCAAATTGAATTAAACAATTCCGATTCCGTGTGCTTTTGGGTGGTGGCACACTAATTCAAAAAATTGAATGCCAGAAGCGACCTTTTTCATATACAATGCATTTTTATATACATTCTTTGCAAATGAACATGCGTCAAAGCAAAGAATTTTTGCTTACTTATTTTTCGGGTACATAAAAACGTTTTGACATTGAAAAACATTTGCCCCATATATGTCAAAGAAAATGGTCGAATTTTATCACCTTGTTTTTAGCTCACGTCAAAGCACGTCCCGGATCTTCTGGAAACGAGGGGAGACGAAATTAAGCGTCTATTGTTGAACCAATTTCCAGCCAGTTTTCACGGCAGTAGTACTTTTCCCAATTTCCTAGCCTAGCTAGCCATCCATCAAGCTCTTGATTTTTGGGTATCTCAAAAAAGCTAATCCTAGACCAAGAATCGATATCCAAGAGCATTTCCTTGCAGTTACTTTGCCAAAAAACGGCTTGTGTTGGATGCAAAAAATAATGCTATTTCTATTCGTACTGTTTTTCGCGCGTATTGATGCTCTTGGGAGCCAGGATCATCGAAATTGGGGTTCGTATCCTCAAAATCAGAGACGATTGATCAGGCATTTAACTGATCCCAAACATTACGATCGTCGAGTAAGACCGGTATTACATGATGATCAACCGATAAACGTCACCATACGAATGAATTTGTATCAAATCGTGGATGTTGTTGAACGTCAACAATACGTTTCGCTTTAGTAATGATTGGCTTTATTGATTTCTGATCGGATAATTATCGATTTCTATGCTTAGCATGTGGCATACAAATATGTGGACGGACGTGACACTCGCTTGGGACCCGTCGAAATTCGGGAATATCACGATGGTCGTGCTACCGTACACTTCCATTTGGTGAGACCAAGCCAAACTTCCAACAATTTCAATCTGAATCGAATTTTCAGGCTTCCAGATACATATTTATACAATAAGTACGCGATTTTTCTTCCTTCAAAATTCCTAGCATGGCCTGTGAGAATTTCAGCCTAGCCATGGTCCGGGAGGATTCCGAACGTTGGATAAATACGATTCTACAAATGAGATCGAACGATTCCGAATCCGCGTTCGTCACATTTCGATATCCCGCATTGTATAAATTCACGTGCCACATAAACGTCAAGCATTTCCCATTCGATAAGCAATATTGTAAGCCATATACCGTTCCACATTCTTTTGGCCGGCAGAAAAAGACTGTCAAAACGCACCCGTGTCGGAATAGGCCACTCGGGTGTCGGCATAGTGACCACTGGCCACTTTATTCCTCACAGGCAGTCTCAACAACACTATTCCGAGAATGATATAGGCATTTTTTCCCGCTCATAGAATGTGGAACGGCCTATTCATTCAAATTTCGGGCATACTGTAATGGCCCCGGTTTTAGGCACTATGATCTTCGGATCATGGACGTACGATTCGAAGGGTATCGATTTTTATCCCGAACGCGAGGATATCGCGAAAGAGGATTTCAGCGAAAGCGAAGAATGGACATTGATTAGTTTCAAAGTATTTGAGAAATACGCGCGTGCATCGTAATTGCGCAATTTCCATTCCAGGCGTACAGGAAATTGGAGAAATACGCTTGCTGCGATCATCCGTTCTCGTTACTCCAATTACGTTTGGTCATTCAACGTAAACCGTTGCATTATATCGTGAATTTGGTAGGACAGAGGGCTTTGGGGGCTGAAGCCCCCCACCCAGATTTATGAGAGAAGGGTCCCCCTGCTCTTTTTTGGTCAAGCCCCCTCCGAAGGGGGTTCTGGGCAACGCCCAAGCTACCCCTCTGGTGGTGTAACGGTTAGCATGCGTCCATGGGAGGTCCTCGAGAGGTCCCAGGGTTCGAATCCTCGTCGGGTGTTTCCTTTTTTTACTTTTTCAAAACGCATTGCAGATCATTCCGACAGTGATCATTAGCCTAATTAGTAACGTGGGCTTTTTCACACCCACTACGAATAGCGGAGAAAGATCGGAGAAGGTGAATTTAGGTATCACGACATTATTGGCATTCGCCATTTTACTTTTAATGGTCTCCGATCAAATGCCGACCACTTCGACGTCCGTACCGTTGATCGGTCAGGATTGATTTTTCACCAATGCACGCGTAAAAAATCCATGATTACAGGCTGGTTTCTACTGGGGATTATGATTCAAACATCACTGGCCACATTGGCCACGTCAGTGATCATGGCTATACATAGGCGATCGGCCGACGGGAATCGATTATCCGAATCGATCAGGTTAACGTTCTTCAATCGAATAGCTCCAATTGTGCACGTTTCGGCGCCGCCGTTGTTGAAAAAGCACCGCATTTCTGAACCGGACTCTCCCGCATTGCGCAATGCGATCGTAAGAATCGATCACGACGCAGTGATCAGAAGTCATTCGTTGCCGTTGATGGAAGATCAAACGTGTAATCATTTCAACGGGGCACCATTTCCGACGAGATCGAAAGAGACGAATACGCTCGAATTGATCGTTGCCGAATACGATTGGTTCACTTCGATTCTGGATCGGATATTCTTAATCGGATCGCTAGTATCGGTGATCGCGTTAGCCATCGGTGTTAGCGCAGCAGGATATGCGAAAACTGGTTGATTTTTACAATGATGGCATACTGTTCGCATATTTTCATGTTGACTTTTGCGAGAATATTTTCGTGTGAAAATACGGCGGCCAAAATTTCATTTTTATGCATGGGAGGCGTGCTTGACTCCGCCTCTCCGGACACTGATTGGTCAAAAAGTGACCGCAAATTGTAATCGCAATGCTACGCATGATTGCATGAAAGTATTTTTTGGCTGCCTCGCCTTTTGTGTCATTCAAAACGCCTAAAATCCGCAAATTGACATCCATAAACGAGTGCGTTCAAGAATTCAGATCTTTTCGCTTGTCATTTTATTAGGCCTGAATTTGATCAATTACATCCGGGGGTAACCGTCTCTTTTGTTTAGGCTACTCAAAGGTCGATGCCAACTCGCCTAAAGCTAATTTGCATATTCCAGTTTTTCTGGATTACAATAATCGCGTCACGCCTCGAGAAACCGGATTTTTCCCGAGGTCAATGCAAAAACGTATATAAACTTCGGCCAGTTTTGGGGCCATGATAGACTAATTTATAAAGCCCATGTCGATTTAGTTTTTGATCAGATTATTCGACATTCAATGGCTTCGATGAATTTTTGCATTGCTCTCGTGCATGTACTCGTGTACAGCATTTGCCGAGCTGAACAAGAAGATCGAGAAGAGCTTTACAGGCGAATCATGGGTATCGATGCGCGAATCCCACCGTCCACTCCATTTCCATCCATCATTTTGGCGCAATATTTGAAATCGAAGAAATCACAAGACACTGCATTCGACGTGCCATTGAACAGGGCGCCTGTTCAACCGACTGGTCAACAGCAGGCTGGTCAGCAGCCCAGCCAAAAATGGCCCTGGATGACCCCTCCACCAATCCCCGTATCCGCGGAGAGGCGGAGTCAAAAAACGGCCTTGGCTAAAGACGATCCATTATTCATGACTCACGAATGGCATCACGAGGATTTCCATTTCATCATACCGCCACCGGTACCGATGCCCGTAAGGCATGATGTTGTTGATCATCAGGAGAAAAAAGCCATCATAATTGTAAGTATCGATCGAAAATCGATCGATATCGCCACAGGCGATATAGATGCAAATTGCGCAATCTTGATATTCTTGCAATATTGCTGCAAATTGCGCGATCAATCTTGATATTCTTGCGAATTGCGCAATATCACAATGACCATGCAAATTGCGCAATATTAACGCACGCTTATTTTTCAGGAAGACAAAATCAAACCCGGGCATTGTCCGACTCTTTTCGGCGGCGGTCAACAATGCATAACGAGGTGTAAAGACGATTTAGATTGCGACGACGATGAGAAATGTTGTTGGAACGGGTGCGGGCACATTTGCACATCAGCTGATAAATAGATTCTGTACCAAAACCTGTGATTGTTTCGCGTATTTTTTTTCGCCTAAACTGCTATGCAGTGCAATTCTTGAATCTCAAATTTGAGAAAATGTAATCGATCATTTATGAACCGGTACTGAATAACTGGTCAACCCTCGGGGCGTTCAGAAAACAGGAATATTCTCTCTAAGTGCAATTCAGCAAAAGGGGCGTGCAATGCATTTCGAAATCCATACATCATTCAATCAATCGATCAAGAAAAGGGTGAAAGTTTGCAAAAATTACATATTCGCAATTTTGATGGGATGCGTGTATATTGATTTTATGACGTAGCTTTTCTCGTCTCCACTGTTGCCGGATCGCAATCGTATTTCGGGCACGGTAGGCCTAAGCATTGTCTATTCACTTCGGTGCATCGATATCCATCTGTACACGGATTCGAAGCGCACGCACCATGCGGTGGACGGACGGCTGAAAAAAAATCAGGCCTAATTTTAGGCAAATGATTGATGCATTTGCACTTTTCAATTCATGGTCAGGAATAATGAAACGTGAATTGCGAATGCCAGAATGCTAAGTCAGAATGGTCAGAATAGTCAGACTCATGCATAGTCAGAATAATCAGACCTACAGTACGCCTGAATGCAAAAATTGCTTACTCGTTTCTTGAGGTTGCTGTTGATTCGATCCATCATCCACGGGTCGTGTAGATTTCGGTTGTGGACTGGTCAATTTAGGCGATGGTTTTGGCGTGGTCGGTTTTTCATTCGGATCCGCAGGTTGTTGCGGTTCTTCGGCAGCCGGTTGCAGCGGCTGTTGCGCTTGCACTTTTCTTTGCACATTCTGACTCTGTCCTGGATTTGGATTTGGATTTGCCTTTGGATTGGATTGCTGATTCGGATTGGATTGCTGATCAGGAATTGGATTAGGATTTGCATTCGGTTTAGGATTGGATTGCTGATCCGGTATTTGTACTGGATCTTGGGGATTTTGAATTCCTCCAGGCGATGCTGCTGCAGCTGGTTGTTGTCCGATCGGTGGACGTGGTAATGGGTGACTGGGCGCTCTGGCTCCGGGTATGACCACAGGTTGCGGTGGTAATCCGATTCCCGGACCACCGATTGGATCGATCGGTGCGGATACGGGTGGTTGAACGCCATTATTCGTGCCAGCATCCACACGTGGACTACCGGTGGTTGTCGTACGATCTCTTGGATCAGGCGTGACGCAACGCGCTTCGCCGTTTCGAATTTTACACGTTTGATTCGGATTGCATATTACGACTGAACAATTCTGAATTTTGGCAATACCCCTGGATTCGGCAATTGCACCGCGCGGAGGGCCTTGTTTCGGCTGTGGATTACCTTGCGCCGACGGTTGTTGTTCTGGATCGGCGGGATTAGGATTAGGTTGCTGTTGAGGTTTAGCGGACGTTGGTGGATTTGGGGGGTCCACCGGATTTGGAGTTGTCGATTGAGACGCATCCGGCTGTTGATCTGGATTTGGATTTGGATCCTGAGGCTGCGGTTGGCCTTGTTCTTGAGGCTGTGTTGGCGTTGTGGATTGCTGAGCCGTTTGGGGCTGTGAACGTGGTTGAGAAGATTGCGGTGACGAAGGCTGATCTTCAGGCGGATTAGTCGGATTAGTCGGTTGTGATACATCGGGATTAGTATCATCCGGTTGTTGCGCATCCGGTTGCGGTTGAGGATCAGGTTGACCCGATTGAGGCTGTTCATCCGGATTTGGAATTTGCTGAGGTTTGGGCCTCTGCTGAGGTTGCTGTTGAGCAGAGACCTGAAAGAAAATTCGCATTTAAACTCAGGAAAATGCGTGCATTTTCTATACTCACAATAATGAGCATACAAATAAATATGATCAATCTCATTCTCGTGGATGACGTTTTATTGAAGTCGAAACCAGAAGAGAAAACTAACGTTGAATATTCTTCGCAATGGATATTATGTAGTGATCTTGTGTCCTTGTCTTGTCTGAACTTCGCCAAATTCAGGGACGTTCGTTCAGGTACGAAATAAACAACCCAAAAGGTTCTATTCCCAAGAAGGTATGCCAAGGTTATTAGATTTGAAACAGAAGCCAATGAACCCCAATCAGACTTGTCGCATTCGACAAAAATCACTAATATCCCCCCCTTTTTGGCCATTTCATGCGTACGTGAATAATTCAGAAATTTTCACAACAGGTCAATGCACTGAATTACGTTTGCATTGTCTTCTTCACGCGTATTTTGAAAATTATACCTAGTGTGATCAAATTTGATCACCGCAAAAAATAACCCGAAGGAATCATTCGAAATTGGCCGTTTTTCATTCGATAGGCCTGGTGAAAATACATTTTCATAAACTGTTGATCGTGCTCTATCCACTGGCCGCATCAAAATCGATCACCAATCGATCGTTCAGAAATCGATACTGTTGATCAACTTTGTGATTATCGATCATACAGCAAAATAAACGCGGGATTCGGATTAAGCGTAGTTGTTTTATCAGGTATTCACCTTTCCACGCTTAATTTTGCTTCAAAAATAGTCTTGGGAGAGGGTTTGAAAATAGAATTATTTTTGGAACCTCTCATGAGGCCAATAATATCACTAATCCTGATCAATACATGCTCCCCGATAGAGTCGACGATGCCGTACCTAGCTACCATGCAAAAATCGGTCACCGATAGATATTACAGAAATCGATAATTTTGATCGATTTGTTAATTAGTGATCAGAAGCGAATGTACATGCGAACATTACAAAGAGCATAGTCATTTGTATACGAGTCCATGCTCAAATGTCCAAAATTGCGCAATTTTTGCGGTTCGGAGAGCCTTTGGAAATTGATCTTCCGCAGCGCTTACAGTATGCCACTGAACGCAAAAAGTGAAGCCAAAATGTAGCATACATCTTTGAGCTTTCGGACCTCATCCCAGGGGCATTGATCAATCGATACTCTTGATCCATATGTGCATCCCGATAGAATCGATGATGCTCTATCCAATGATCACGTCAAAATCAATCTTCGATCGATATTTCAGAAATCGATAATTTTGATCATTTTTGAAATTTTCATCTCACAGTAAAAATAATGACAGCTCGATGATCAGCTTGTCAAAATATCCTAGAAAACTGCTTTTCCGTGAATTTAACATGACCGGTATCGATTTTGAAATTTTGAATTTTGCTATCTATCCTCCAGCACACGATTTTGTCGTGATATTTCTATGGAAAATAAGACTAGATGAGGCATATGCATACAGTTTCCTATACAATCGACCACGGAGAATCGAATGGTGAAGTTAAAATCAAGCTATCACCTTTCTATCAGAAATCGATCATACTGATCAAATCTCTAAATGTCGATCCCACAGCAAAATAAATGTGATTTTTTGAATCAGCACGATCGGTTATCCAAGAAAACATGCATTTTGTACACTGAATACGTGGATTTCAGAATCTAAAACTTTCAAATTGCCTATGCTTTAGCACATGATTTTAAATCGGTGATTTCAGACCATGGATAACGGTATAGACGTTGCATGAGGATGGTTTTAGGTACAATTGATCACGCTGCACCTATTGATCACGGTCTGATCACATAGAAATCGGTATTTCAAAAATCGATAATTTGATCAATTTTTAAATACACACGATATTTGAAATCTGACAACGCCAAAAGAAGCACAATGGGTTATCTTAGTCGCACAGGTAGTTATTTCTGTTAGAATTGCCTCCATGATTCATATTCATCATAATCACAAATTGACCAATATTTTTACAAGAGAGGTATACTGTATGACTACAGTAACAAAAACGACCCAAAATACTGATAATGAATACAAACAAAGCAAGCTAGAAATCTAACAAAGCAACACCGGCCCGTAAAATCATAAAATATTCTGGATCCATATTACCAGGTGCACATTAACATACAAATAAGCGTAAAAATGCTCATAATCCGCCATGTTCCGCATTCTGATCATTTCTTGGATGGCCAGTGGCAATGACGTGCTCGTCGTCGTCGAAACGGACTGGAAATGGATGCGCTTCCGTGTTGAACACCCACTTGTCCAGTGGCATAACGTCGTCGTCGGAGAATATCAAATAGAGATATTTGAGAGTTTCGGCCAGGAAGAAGCTTTGTTGTACATCGTCTTTGGCAACACTGGTTTGATAGACGTTCCGTATACCCGAGTATCCGTTGTCCGTTTTGCAATACGTTTCCATTGCCTGAAAAAGGATATGCTGTTACTGATGATCAGATCGGATCAAACGATTCCGATCCAGCATTCTGAATCTATTTGCCATAAAGGCAGACCGCATTTCTCAGCATGTGATGCATTGCAACTTCAAAATGATCTCGCCGCTTACCTGAACAGCATCCCATGCCCATTCGCGATATTTCTCGTCCTTTGTAATCCGCCATAAGTAGAAATAGGTCTCGATCACTTCCGGCCGCAGGATATAATACTTCTCCCTATCATTCTTCGTTTTCGCCTCGAAATCGTTGGTAAATCGGAACGATTCAGGTCCAAGATGCGTTTCTGGAAAGCAATCCTTCATGTAAACCACAAAAGCGAGAAACTGCTCCAGGCTTACCTGCACGAATGTACGATTCGTGACATGTGTGAGCAATCTCCTTGGCTGTATCCAAAAAGCGAGCACTTCGAGTGGAATTGGCTTCGTTGATAGCGTGCAAGGCGAACATACCCCCTGAAATATATGGAATTACTATTCATAATGTCGAAATAGGAAGAGCTATGCATACCTGCGAAGCAAGCCAAATGGTCCATCTTTGCATCCAGACGAGATCCACGATACTCGGCTATGTACAGAAGACCATGGTTGGATCGTCGAATCAGCTCTCTAAGTACAGCCTAAAAGAAGCACACGTTAATAGCTGATAATTGAACAGACAAAATTAACTTACATCCATTGCTTCATCGTACATTTGTTTCGCTTGTACATCACGTTTATTCGTGATCAGCCAGGATTTGAGCAAATATTCGTAGAAGCTATCGCCCAATGCGCCCAGAGATGTATGTCCTGAAAATATGGCTAGTTAAGCGAATTGCCTTTTACCACGCAAGAAGGATGAATGATTTAGACTTACGTGATCCCCAACGGCCAGTCTTTGGGTTCAAATAATTCGGGTAAAGGCCATTCGGTTTTTCCAGTTCCACCAATAATTGTCGTATCTTTTTAACCTGAAACGAACATTCTCCATAGAAGCCGCTATTTAGCTGAATG
The DNA here is from genome assembly GCA_034695185.1 of Discolaimus major. NCBI lineage: Eukaryota > Metazoa > Nematoda > Enoplea > Dorylaimida > Qudsianematidae > Discolaimus > Discolaimus major. The sequence goes on from JAQIWJ010000324.1 coordinate 17,288, forward strand.
AAAGACACTTACTTTATCACGATAGACATTCTTCCCTGTCAGTATCGATAAGTATTCGAATTCCAGATGAAGCGTGCCGAATTCCGATAATATTGACGATCCGCCGGACGCCCAACCCCAATTCTTGCCGCTTCCTCTGAAACAGAAACTGGGTTTTTGAGAGTAAAGACTTTCCAAGCAAATCCAGCTTACGATCTCACGTTGATCAAAGCGTACGGAATTCCGGTTGGAGTATCGAATGCTGGTAATAAGCGATCCGCAATCTCCGTAGCCTTCCGCACATACATCTAAAATGAGGTATTGTGAGATACTGCTGAATGTTGAGCAATCTTCAACTTACCTTATCCTTGGTCAAAGCGTAACACGTAAGTAGACCGCCAACAAATCGAATGTTCGTTTCGAAGACCGACAAGTCACCACGCTGAAATTTGGGCAAAGTTGATAGCAGAAAATTCTGCCACAATTGGGGTACTCACGATATCATTGAAATTTAGGGATAATTCCACCCACTTCTTCGCTTTCTCATAACGATCGAATAGGCCCATGATGTACAACGTATCCATGGCATCGATGATTGTTGCACCTGAAAATGTGGATCTCTATTATGACAAGGGTGGGCGGCTGACAAACACAAAGCGTACCAATTAAACTTGAACCGAATACCGAAGCGCTGTGGCCGATTTTGCTGATTGGGCGCAATTCATTGGCTCCCCAAGCGTATTTCGCATAACCATCCCACGATAAGATCATCATCTAAAAGCTCAGGATGGTAAGCTGATGAACGAACAAGGATAAATTTAACTTACGTTTTTAACCGTTTCTCGTCGTTGATCGTTGACACTATCCTTGACCGATCCAGTTTTCGACGAATCCACCACACTACCGCCGCCAACGCCAAACGTCAGATCAATAACGGGTTCTTTGCGTAATCTCGGATCATTCTCCAATACGGGACGTGGGATTTGAGCTTGATTAATCTTCTCCCGAAGTCGTCGTTTGTCTTCTTCGAAATGCGGATCAGAATCAACGTCGTGTTGCTCGTGCATGAGCATTCCTTTCTTCGAATCACCGTCGGAAGCCGGTTGTTCCACGTGTCGAAATCTCGGAGGCGGTATAACAAGTTCTCTCGGATCAACTTCCCAAGCGTCCTTGATCGCTTTCCGTACATAATCGCCGTTCAATTCCGCAGCGTCGGGAAGAAATACGAAGGCGCTGTAGCAAATACATACTAATACGATGGCGCCCAATAATAATAAATATTTCTCTCGCATTCTAAAAATTCCGCCTCCACTGCCGCTAATATGAAATCGCCTCATGGTCGGCATTTGATGATCTTTTAATTTAATATCACGTCCAAATAAATATGGCCAATATTTCCACTGGTGAGGGAAAAATCGACAAAATATTCCGGGGCAGGAAACTAACGTTTACTGATTCGTGACATTGATGACGCCGGCGTTTTTTAGCAGATAAATCGGTGGTAATCGATCAATAAAGGAATTAATGTCCAACTGATCAGAATCGGGTAAAATGATTTGATCAGAGAATTTCCGATAATTTCGTGGAAATCGATTTACCCTCCCGCTAGCAGACAACTCCGCCACGATTCAAGACGCTTACCTCAAAACAATATGTCTGCTTCGCGCACACGCCAAAATCCTGGAATTTTGCCAAAACATTTTTTCTCCCCCCAGAATATTGTCGAAGAATCAATTTTGACTAAATTTCACCGATTATTTGACTAAAAATGTCGACGGAATCAAAATTTTCGAAACACGAACAACTGGATAAACCGAAATTACCATCCGCGATCACAAAACGCGTACGAGAAGTTTATGGTCAAGTCAAGAAAATTTTCGGCGAGAAGAAAGCTCACGAACATAAGGTATATTTTTGGCTTCCTGAAACTAGTCAGGAATTGATCCCATCGAATCCTGAATTTTGCATCACATCATTCTATACAAAGCAAACTTTAATGTTGGATTTTTTTCAGGATCTGCTTCGCCGTAATGAAGAAGAACTCGAATCGATTTGCTCGGTGCGATTCAAAGAGCAATGCAAGAAATCAGCCAGTTTTGAATCAGTGGGCGACGGCTCGATTTTGACGGAAATACCTGATATAAAGGTAACGTTGCTTTTTTCTAAGAAATCTCATCTATTCATCTCAATTCTTGATTTTAGGCAACGATCGCGTTGGAAGACGGTAGCGTATGTCAAAGAATTCCAATTCGGTTATTACATCATGCAAAAACGATACCGCCGTTTAATTCGTGGATTCCATTACAACAAAATTACTTCGTAAGCATTTATTTTGCCTTGTTTTTCTTCGATTGATCTGAATTATTCTTTATTTCCAGGTGGAAGACGAAGTGGTGCTGTCGAATATTCCGTATTTCTCCGATCACGACGAGGATCAGCGGTTTCTGGACGAATTAATCGATAATTACGATCACCGTCACGGCGGATTTGGCAGAGACCGATTCTTGAACGACGAATTATTCTTCGAGTTGGTCAAAGCGCTGACAGCGGATGCGAAATTCGCGGAATTGACGAATGAAGACGAGACGAGTCAACGTGAGTGTTTAAATTTTATATTTGCACTGGTTCATTCTCTGAGAATACGATATTTTAGGCGCTGCCGAGAACAAGTTCCCGCCGGATATCGTATTCGAAGCTCTCAGCGTGGTATTTCCGGATAAAGGATTATCGGCTGTGTTGCAATCTAAGTAAGTCCTAATTTCCTGCTATTGATAGCTGATCTTTAAATCAGCTTCCCGTTGCAGATATCGGGATTTACTGGAAGCGGATTGTGGATCTGGACTTACACCCAACGATAAATGTAATCCGAATATCGACGGTCCTGACGCCGTTTCGGCTAGCCGTGAACAGAGCATGCATTCGTTTTCGACGTTATTTTGCCGACGTTGCTACAAATATGACTGCTATTTGCATGGTCCAGGTAAGCGAAATCTTCGGTAGCAATTAATTGGCTAATGGACTCTAAAATTTCAGCATCGAAAGTCTCTCCGGCACGGGCTAGAAAGAGGCGAACCGATTTGGTACAAAACGGACCGTGCTGCGACCGATGCTATTTACGATCGGCTGGACATTGTACTGAAGAGGTAAATTCTTTTCTGCTTGAATTATTGACTTGATGATAAGAGGCTAGCTTGTTTCAGGCGGCAGTGGCGGCGGCTGAATCTTCAGCATCAACGAAACAACGACCCCAGACAACGGGAGTTCCATTGACAGGTAATGATTAGCTTATTTTCTCACACTCATCTGTATAGATCTCGTTTGTAGATACGACCCACGGGACACCGTCGCAAACAGCTTGGACCGGAGCAGAGGAATCGCTATTCCGCGTTTTCTTCGGCGTGTTTCGAGAGAATTATTGCGCTATTTCGAAAGCATTGAGGACGAAGACTTGTCAGGAGGTATGCTTATAGTCGATGCTGATCTCAGGTATTGAAGTCGTTCTTCTTCAGGTCTACGATTTCGCTCAAAAGGAAAAGCCCAGCATGACCAAGGATTTAGCTCAGAAACCCATGGAGCATATCGCCAAACGGAAACGGTTTCGGTGAGTTGATCCTTAGATTTGTCAGAATTGCCTTCTAATGCTTATTGTTTTTCAGGCACAAGGAATGGGCTAAGAATTACAAGAAAGTATCTGCGGTCAAACGAAAGGCCGATGGTCAAATGGAGATCGCATCCGAATACAGCTACATTCCATGCTCGCACGATGGACCATGCGAAAGAAAAGATCACGAGAAATCGGACGCCGATGGATGCGTTTGCGGGGAACGAGGATCATTTTGCGAAAAATTTTGCCAGTGCCCGCCGGATTGTCCGAATCGGTTTCCAGGTAAGCTGAGCACTGATGCTTCCAGTTGATGCAGAATAAAGCCAAACGTTTATTTTATAGGCTGCCGCTGCAAAGGCCATTGCGATACCAAACAATGCCCATGCTTCTTGGCCAGCCGTGAATGCGATCCTGATATATGTAACGTTTGCGGAGCGTCGGATTTCGAATCGCCGAAAATCAATTGCCGCAACGTGAATATTCAACGTGGAAACAAGAAAGTAAGCTGGCTTTTAATTTCATTCAGCAAACAGATCTGCAATTGTGATTTTCTTTCAGCACATTCTGTTGGGACCATCGAAGATTGCTGGTTGGGGCGTTTACATCAAAGATGCGGCGGCCAAGCACGAATTCATCTCCGAATATTGCGGTGAATTGATCTCGCAAGAAGAAGCCGATCGGCGAGGCAAATTATACGACAGGCAACAGCACAGCTTCTTATTCGATTTGAGCAAAGGTGAGCGACTTTTTTTAATTGAACTTGTTAGCTATTGGAAAATTTGACCTTGACTTTTCAGATCTCTGCGTGGATGCAACGCGAAAGGGAAACAAAATTCGGTTTGCCAATCATTCGGTCATCAATAACAACTGCCATGCTGGTGTTAAAATGGTCAACGGTGATCATCGCATTGGTATTTTCGCGAAGAGGCCGATTGAACCTGGCGAAGAGTTGTTTTTTGATTATCGGTAAGAAGTTCTGATCTTTCTCGTATTGCCAATCTGCAACTTGTTCTCATTTTCAGGTACGATAAAAGTGATGAATTGAATTTTTCGCCAATCGAGACGCCTTCATCAAGGCGTAAGTACGCGCGTCGTGAACATCGCGAAAGCGATGCGTATATTTCAGATATGGAGAAGATTACAAGCTCAAATTCGTCAGCATAGAACATCAACAATTATGAGGATTTGAGGATTTATCAAAAGTGACAGCATGTTATTTCAAGATCGTTCAGTTATGACGCGTTTATTGAATTCATATTTATCTCGAGATAAAATGGCCATCTTAATAGTGTGTTATATGATCATGTCACGCGATTTCGCGTTTATATCTGATTGATCAGTGGTGAAATTGCATTTAGCCTAGCTGCGATGATTGATATGCCTTAGCTAATTACATCCGGGTACTAATTAGGGGGTACCTGTACGTATGAAATCGTGTTTCTAGAACACGTATATTTAGCATTGCTTTCTGAATCATAGCAATAAATTAGCTTAGCCCATTGAAGAGAAGCTTGCGGAAAGCTAATTAGCTAATACGTGAGTCATATCACGAAAGCGTATCTTCCATTTTCATCATGCCTCCATTCAAGGAGTGACGTTCTCTTTAGCCTTAGCTTGCGGATGCTGGCCATCCTGGAAAGAAATCAATTGGTATGCGTCATTTCAAGGGGGTTTTTATGGGGCCTAGCCAAAAGCCGGATGCTTTGGTCGTAAAATGGAATGGGGGATACTGTATACTTTGTTCTGCTTTTCTCGTATGGCCAGTAAAACCATATCCCGATGGAGTGAAGCGTCGCCCAATTGGCGTTCCAATTCTTCCGTTTCGTCTTCGTTTCGTTTAGCTATCATTTTGTGAACTTGCTCGATGCTTTTCTCCTAGAAAAAGCCCGGGACATGTCGGGGCTGTGCCGGTCAATAAGCTAAGGCCGTACGAAATCATCACTCAATGCCATCAGCCTAGGCCTAGGTGCGGGAAAAGGCATGGGAAAATTCGATCGACCTCATCAAGCATTCTCCGAGCTTCCGGGGAAGAAAAAAGGCTCAGACGGCTTTCGAAACGAGGGTAAAAAACAAAAACATCTGAATCAACAGGGCCTGATGAAAGCCCAGGATTCTCCCCGGGATGGGGTTACTGTAGAAAAATTTACGTGTTCTTTCAATTTTTGAACCAAATCGTCCAATTGTTGCGTACGCAATTCTTGGATCATCATCATTTTACGTAAAGAATCCTCGCCCGACGTCAACGTATGCATATCTCGCGATTTACGAACTTCCGAGACGTGTTTCTCCTGAAATGCACGTGCACATTGCGCAATATCGAGTAATTCGCGCGCGAAGTCCATGGTTCGAATCCCTGGACCCGCGGATATTTTTTGCATTTTTCAAAATTACTACTCCTCACGTGTTCTTTGATTTTTCCAATCTTCTCATCCAGCTGTTTTTCGCGTTTCTCTTCGGCCGCTTTCATTTTCGTCTCGATAGCTTGCAAGGAAATTTGCGGCGACCCGTTCGCGGTGGGCGATTGTAATGATTTGGAAGAGGCACGGGCGGGCGGTGTGGCTGCCTTTTTCGGCGGTGATAAAACCACGTCAAATGAAACGCCCGACATCGATGTACTCATGATTAAATCCGAATTAGCATCGGCCATCATTTGGCAAGATTGCGCAATTTAACTTTAAATATCCGAATACGAAAATCTCCAATGGCAAAGCGTGTACGAAACGCTGACTTTTACGGTGGAATAGGCTTTCGACCCAAAACCGACCACTCTCCACGACTGGATGCTGGCAGAATCGATAAAAATCCCCCAAGTCGGTACTTATATGGGCATACGGTAGTGAGAATTCGAATTTCCTGCTCGAATGATGTAAGCGGCTGCGTACTTGAACGATTTCTGATGTGCGCGGGAAGGCGGAGCTAATTATTCATGGTTACACTAAGGAATATCTGGTTCGGATTCCAAACGACTTCGCCCCCTGCCATGCACTTGAAGAACCGGTTT
>JAQIWJ010000325.1:0-23849 GCA_034695185.1 Discolaimus major
ATGGGGGACCGGATCGAGTGGAAATCATGATCAGCGGCTATATGTACGTGGTGGACTTTCAATCGATGGTGCAGTTCCGGAAAGATGAACCAGCCAGACGTCGACGCGTGAGGCGAGAGAGTCCCGATGAAGAAGGTGCATCCGTCGATCATTCCATTGTGAAAGGTATCGCCGGTTTGAAATTGGCCAGCATTCCAGTGGCAACGGATGGTAAGAAGAATGATTAGCTAAAATATTGACGATGACTCGCTGAGCTTAGGATTGCATTTTTACCTAGATCGTGATGTGATTTTTTGTCTAATGACTGTGCTAACTAGTAAAGTGGCGTTGAAATCCTGACCACTGCTGAATATGTACTCGGTATTGACCGATAATTACTTTGAACTTGTATTTGTCTTGAATATTGTGATGAATGTGATGCCTTTTTAGAATCATTTCTTCCACAGTGGTGGACTTCCAGCCAAATTTGGTTCGATAGTTTTATTTATGGTGAAGTGCTAAAACTGGTAAGTCTGATGCTGATTCTTGGGGAAGACTCCCAATAAGATCCAAATTTCATTTCAGATGCAATGGATTCGGATAATCGAACAGTGGAATATTATTGCCAAATGTGCAGGAGGAACGTGCACCTTCCGATCGCCGCGGATGAAGATCGATCGTCCAGATTCGCTTATTTGATCGAGCACGTTCGATACAGCATTGGATACAAGCCGTATCGATGCGGATACCAAATGTGTCACGAGGGATACGCCTCCGAATCATGGTTCAATGTTCATCATCAACGACAACATTCCGGCCTGGATAAAAAGGTAAGAAGCTTGTGTGATCTTGGGGGTTCATCTAATTATGCCCATTTCTTCAGGTCATTCTCATCGACGACGCCTATATTGAATCCGAATGCGATCGTTTGACGAAGATATTATTTCCCGAGGCCGCTGGAACAACGGTCACCGAAACGTTCGAGGAATACATCGCCAGCGATCGTCCAAAGGAACTCGGTGGACTGATGCGATCATGGTCGACAAGAGCGTATCGGCAATCTCGACGAATCATGTACTCGTCGGCCAAGGACAATGGAGAAGGTGAATCCGAAGCTAATCCGATGGATGAGGAAGTCTCAGGTTCGAGGACCGAAAACGCGGCGGCTAATGGAATCAACGACGCGGTTGACTATGATTTTGAAACCGGTATCAATCGCGATGGCCATACGCATGAAGTCACCAAGGAAATGGGCAGCGACGACGATATCCGAGCGGCTATTGCGGAAATCGTGAAGAATAATGCGGAACGACCGAAAGAAGATCCAGTGGACCATCTTACTACCACGGATCGCAACGTTACGATTGCTGATATTGAACATTCGGCTGATTTATCGGGTTCGAAAACGCCAAGTGAAACCGAAAAAGGCGATATTTCGAATCAAACCGACATGCAGATGGAGAATTTCGTCCAAACACAACCAAAGATGATCGCGGTACAACCGGAGCGTCCTGTTCGGCTGGAACCAAAGAAACACGTCTTCGCCAAATTCCCATTTGGTATGTTCATCAGTCGAACCGCTCAGCGAGGATCACAGAGCCCCTCGATTGTAGCTCGAGGCGGAGTTGAAGAAACGAGTGGCCGTTGTATTAGTGGATCGTCGTCATCGAATACGGTTACTATGTCCAGCTCCCATATGGTGCATCCGTTGAACAAAACCGGCAGTGGTCATTGGCGTTTGGGTAGCGATTATGGACAATGCCAGACAACAACGACTGATCGTCAAGAGCACAAAGAGGCCGAATCGGTCCCAGAACGCCATATTCACGACAGTATCCAAAGCTTGCTACAAGCTGCCGTTGGAAGTGGGCTCGGACGTTCTTCGATGCCGAAGAAGAATGAAGAATTTTGCGTATGCAACGAATGCCATCTACGTCTGAAGAAATGCTCCAGGAGCAAACACGTATTGGTCCATTTGCGAAAAGGCGGCGAGTGGCGTTACCAGTGCTTATTATGCACGCATCGTACTATCTTCGACGATACGATCAAAATTCATCATCTTCCATTGGTCCACGGCATCAAGAAACCGCAAGTGGGAATTCACTTCAACGATTATTACAAGGAATTTGGATTCCCGGAGAAGATCAATGCAATGAATAAACAATGCTTCGGATAAGAAGTAAGTATTGGATTTGATCAGAGTTGCTGGTATTGGCACAGTGCCAACTATGGATACCAGTCATAATGTCCATTTTTCAGGTATCATTTTTCGGAACGCGGTAATGGAGCAATGACGAATCGACGGTGGTTTTATTTTCGTGTACAGTTTTCGTATCGGATACGATTTCGCCTTATTGAGTTCGAAATCTACCCACCCAATTTCAATGAAACTAAGGAATTTTGATCCAGATGATAGTTTTGTGATAATGTAAGTAGATTATCCGTGCGTTTCTTTTTGACAAGGATCTCTTTTTGTTCTTGTATGCTCATGATCCATGTTCAGTAACGAAATTCGATATATTCATTATGTGTGATTTGATTCGATCGGATCGGTTGATCATGATCTGTCTGTGATTTGGATTACTGTAGCCGCTTGAAAAGTTAGGTTTCGTATTGATAATCAATATTTTTCCAATGATGTATTTATGAAATATTTTTAAATATTCTTATCATAACCGGCTAATTTGTCCTTTCCTTTTAAAAATATGAGCAAAATTACGCGTAATAATAATTTTTGTATTTTTATCCGAATCCGAAACTGACGCTGTGCTCGGCCACTCCTTCGCAATGAAATGGATCTAGCGGGCTGAAATTTTGCCAAATTCCGGGGATTTTGCTGGGATATTCTCTTTCCTGATAAAATATCAATGAAAAGCGTATTGTGAGTTCAATTTTATAAATTTCATCGCTTATCCCCTGTATTTAATTCGTTATTCAACTTCAATTCATCATTCGCGTTCGCCTCGATTAAATTATGGAAACTGAAGAAGTAAATTTAGAATTTCTCGGAATATTCTGCTAATTTTCAATGACAAGCCTTGTTTTCAGGATCCGAGTACAAACGCGAGTGCCTGCTCATCGAATCGTATGGATTCCAGTCGATTTCGATCCATGCGTTCAATGACACCGGCTCCGAATGATACGCAAGCCAGCAATTCGCACGAAACGTCGTTCGCGAAAATTCTATCGTTCGCCAGTAATTTTACGCCGTCCATTTTGGCCAACGTTTGGTACAAGAAGAAAATCAACGATGCTACGATGACGACAAACGGCTCGAATCGGCTCGACGTTCAACGTATTTTGAGTAGAAAAGACGATACCAAGCATCATATTCTCGGTTTGGACGCTTATTTGAGTAACGACGAGGATTCGGATCACGAATCGGACGATGCGGCGAAAATCCGTATGCATCAATTTCGTCATCCGTTGGGAATCTCAGAAGCTTCATCATCGGCTGTTTTGAACGCTATTCACCAGGTAAGGTTTCCATATTTTATATTCAAATCCTTGCCAATGATGGCAAGATTCTGCTGGCGGCAGATATAGCAGTAGCTAATATTCCGCATTTTCTAGGCTCCCAAGCGATCGCATCCAATTGAGGACACGTCGGATTATTTCGGTATCTCGAAGCGATCGAGGATTACTCGTGAACAGACTTCTACGCAGGATTCTTACAAAGACGTCCGACCAACCGCTGCACATACACAAGGCTCATCGCGTTCACGTCATCGCTTTTGGGTAAGATACAGCGTTTTGCATTCATTCAGTAGTCTAACTCTGCGATTTTCAGACAAGCAATGAATCCGCTACGACGCCCGCCCAACCGCCTTCAAGGATTCCTGCACCTGTAACGACGTCTGCCAGGCCGGCTTCTGTGATTATTACACCTCCAACACCGTCACGATCACCGTCGCAAGCTAGCATTCGGGTATGTAAATTCATAGCCTTGATGTTATCCTCATGTTACCTAGTTTTCAGGAACGGGAGCAATTGAGGAATATATTCAGCGTAGCACCAAAACCGCAGTCCAGATTCGCCAGATTCGCTGCAGCAAGCAGGACGCCATCCGCATTGAGCCACAGTCGGACGTCGTCAGCGACCAGCAACCCGCCCTCATCGATCGGATACGATTTCGGAAGCGTGCTTGGCTATAATTCCGAAACTCGACATATTCTACGGGATCTGGAACGAGTTATTGACTGGGCAAAGCAGGTATTACTGGTTACTTCAAATATATACAGAATTGATAACATAAGTCGCATTTCAGGACGTCAATCGCTCGTCCAAATCAACTCGATGCGTTGTGAATGGACCAGTGGCAGACCCATCATCCAAACAACGGGTAAGCATTAGTTTTGTATTCTTGATCATTTCTGACACTTGGGTTTTTTTTTAGATCACCAGACCGAGTTCGGCCATTTCGTCGAATGCGTCGGATGATAACGAACCACCTCGATTGGCGATGTTGGGACCGAATTTTATGCACAAGTAAGTTCAGCTTGTTTACTGTGGAATGCAATGGAGTCTAAGATCCTTTATTTTAGGTCGTTCAAAGCTCATTCGCTTTTCCCTCAGCAACAAGGATCACAAAATGGTCATTCGGCTAAGACTAAGGTAAGTGATGCTGGTTCTTCTTGAGATTGAATGCTAATGAATATTCGTTTTTTAGGCAGGCAGCATTGTTCCGAAGTCAGTGGTTTCGAGTGCAAAGGTGTATCGTTTCGCCAGGCCGATGCCAATTGCTCCAGAGAATGACTCTGAAACGGTAAGCATTTCCGGCAACTGATTATCATGTACTGTAATCTCCCTATTTTAGAATGGCCCATATCGATTCGGATCAACACCATTATCCATGGTTATCGGACACTCATCGACGTCGAGTGGAAATCCTTCGGACGTATCGCAATTGGGTCGGAATCTTTTCATGAATCCGTCATTTCATCGTGATTAATCGTTCATCGGACGTCGATTTTTTTTCTGTGAATGGTTATATTGTAAGTTCTCTTTTCGGGTTTTTCTTTGTGAAATTGAGATACGGGGTTCTGCCTGTTCATTTTTCTGGAGACAGTAGTAGCATGGAACGTATTTGTAAGAATTAGAGATCAGGCTGATTCGTGACTAGTAGTGATGGGTTCTTTTTGGATGATTTGCGGGATGGGATTCTTTCCATTCTTTTCTGCGACAAGTGGGCACGTAATATTTGCATTGAATAAAAAGGTTTTACATGAACTTGATTTTGGATTATTGATTGATCTGTTTTTATCAGCTGCTGTGCAGTTATCTTTATTGATAATCGTGTATTTAGCTAGAGGCGTGAAATCTGATCCGGATTGCGCAATTTCGGCATTAATCTGCCGAATGAGCGAATAGCTAGTTTTTTAATCAGCTGCTGTGCAGTTATCTTGATTAGTTAATCATGTATTAGCTAGAAATGCGAAATGGTAGCTGTATCCACTAGCTAATCCAAATTGCGCAATTTCAGTAGTAGTCTGCTGAATAGCGCGAATAGCTAGTTTTGATGTTTCTCAATATTGGCACGTGTCCAGCACGTGAATGGGCGATGTTGATTCGGAAAGACTCCCGTTCGTTTTTCCATCGTCGAGTCTACGCAGTGTTAGAGAGAAGCAGTTGAGTTCTTCCTAGGCCTTGTTCTGTCTTTTTCCAGACCCAACGTAAAAGGAAGTCTCTATATTTCAGGGGAAGAAAATCGGTATTGAAACGAAACGAGATTTTGTTCGGCGCCATGACGAGTGAACGTGAGCATTATTTGGACGATGACGAAGGTGTGGATATGTCGTTCGTCAATGCCAAGGATAATTTGGCCTCGAAAAGTGAATTAGAATCGACCAGTACGGATGTGGTGGACGAATTGAACGAGGATAGCGTACGTTTCTTTCACGCCGAAGAGAGGCGCAAGAAATTGGACCAGGATTTGAAATCGGCCCTTTACGACGACCAAGATCCGCAGATTATGCCGAATCGTTGGGAAAGTTTGGACGATTTATCGGCCGGATTACCCACTTCGTTGATCGTCACCAATTTATCCACGTCCATTTTCGTGGTGGATGAGATTCGGGTAAGTGGATGGATTTCCGGATATTTTTTGATCCAGATTTTTCTGCATCTTGCGGATCAAGATTATCCACTGCAGTTGGATTTATTTGCATTCACGGATCCAAAGCTTTGGATCAGATATCTGCCGCTAATTTTATACAAAATGCGTATATTTTTCAGACCGAATTCGAATCGATATTCCTGGCCTACGATTCGGAAGCGACGTTCCAATATTTTCGAAGCTTCAAACGATGTCGAGTCAATTTTACGTCGTCGTTAAAAGCCACATTGGCGCGTCTGCATTGCAACGAATTGGATTTCCACGGATCATTGATTCGATGCTTCTTCGCGCAGGTGAGTAATTTTGCACGGCATTTCCTGCCTAGCCGGAAATCTTATGCGTCAGCTTCTCCTGCTTGATCCTCATTCGCATGCCGCACCGAGAAAGCGGAGATTTGCGTATTCAGCAGCAGGGGGAAAAACCGGGGGTCGATCGATGCGTTTTTCTTAGAGAAAACGCCCTTTCGCATTCCCAGTCGCCGATTGACGTTTGTGATGACGTCAAAAGGCGGGCCCTTTGCACGTTTGCGCAATATAGCCAATGTTTACTTGGAGATCGAATATCCGAATCGTATTTCATTTTCAGGTGGTCGAGCAAAGACCGGACGACGATGAGAATCGATTATTGAAACTTCCGCAATTGGAGAAACAATTCCTGATCAGCCCGCCAGCATCGCCGCCGGTCGGTTGGGAACCAGCGAAGGAAGAAGGACCGGTTATTAACTACGATCTAATTTCACGTTTGACCGCGTTGGCCGGAGGAACAGGTACGAATTATGGATACTTTTGGCCGCTGTTGGCTTTGCATTCATTATCTCCTGCATTGAGCGGGAGAAAAGCAAAAATAAGCGGCTCTCCCCTCTTTGATGATCCGCATGATCACAAGGAACCCGCTGAACTCAGGTCCAGTGCTCAAATACCGACTGGGACCTAGTCCATTGGGTTCCCCCCTAGCACGCTATATGCCGATGGGGGAGCCAGAGTGAAAAAAAAGAACCGACCCTTGATGCCGAAGGTCATATCGGCTTGAAATCTATGGCACGGGTGTGTAGTATCGATTTTTTACACCGCAGCAAAACAATACACGTAGAGCGAGATTGCGCAATCTCGATGCTGGTATCGAAGAGTACATTGGAGATTTCCATTATTTCAGGTTCCCACATCGTGCACCCGAGGAACGCGAGTTGTCCGGCGATCGTTGTCCATACTTGCGACGACGATCCGGAATTTGCTGCGATTATGAAGCCAAAGATCCCGCAAACCAAGCGTCCTGAACCGATCAGCACGAATTGAAATTACGCTATTTTCCTCCCCGATTGATCCAATTATATTCGTGGACGGTGCATCGAATGTCTAGGTTTGTAATAACATTTTTGAAAGATAAGTTTTAATTCTGTGATTTATCTCTAGTTTCGCATAACCATATATTTGATCAGACGTTTTTATTTTGTAATGACCTTTCTGCTCATGATGTACTTTTTGATAACTCGGGTAATGTAGATTATGCTATAACTGTATAATCAATGTGCTAGAAAGTGTGATTATTGATGAATCAGCTATTTCTTTGCATTGATCAATATCGATTACTGATTATTATTGATTAGCAACATGATATGTATAGTATGAAATCAATGATCCAAATCATACACTATCAAAAATAGTCATGCAAAATTATCGCATACCAATACGTTTCCATAAAGGCAACGGGCTATCTTCAGATCTTTCTGGACTGGAATCATTTCGAATTGGTTCTTCCACGACAGGAGCCACCACTGTATTCGCCATCGGCTTCATTGGAATCGATGCATTCGGTTTCCGGAACGTGTAAATCGGCTTCTCACGTGCTGACGCCACTGATACCGCATCCACAACGTCGTCGTCTTCGATCAACACCAACGATTTCTCCAACGTTGCGCTGAGATCCGCCAATTCCTCGTTTTCCTTATTCTCCAACGAAATCGGTTTGATTAGGCTTCGCTTTGGTTTGGATTCTGAAAAACAAAGGCGCGTGGATGACGCTGAATAACCAGCGTCTCATCGTGCTTACTAGTTTTTACACCATTCGCCTTGTTGGACTTCGATTTCTGCTTGCTACCGATCATTGAACAGTAATCGTCCACCAAATTGCGCAATGCCATGTCCACCAGTTCTTTCTTCTCAACCGTCGAATAGAAATCTCCATCCGTCGTCCATTTGTCGTAATCTGAAAAAAGAGACGACGATTATTTTATTCGCTCTTGCTGACGAGATGCAGCAATGTGATTCATGATCAAAAATTAGCTTACCCAATTTCCGCCACTGAATTTCGTAGAATGCTCGACCATTGCGTACGCGTGTTTTCGCGATTCTAAAACCAAGTACCATTTAGCATATATTGGCCATCGACAAGCCAACGAAACGTACTTCTCAGCAACAATTGCAATGGTATCTCCTCCATTCGACAATTGCCATAACGTGATCAATGGTACGACTTTAGCCACCGTATAAATCGATTCCCATTCCAGCCGACGTGTGAAAAATGCCTGCACCATCAGAAGCTGTATCAATTGATGACCAATTTGGCAAAGCAATTTGAAAATCATACCTCCAATCCAACTAAATTCGGAAGTTGCCAAACGATCGAGATCGGTTTCAGCTTCTCCTCACGAGAAAACTCGTCGATTACCTGAAAAATAAGGCGTTTTTATGCGCTGAATTAGCATCAGATATGAACACTTAACCTCTTCGATCAGTAAATCCTTCGAAGACGCAGCTCTCAATCGTACGGCTTTGTCCAATTTCTGGAACATCGCCACATCCGCTGCCGAGATCCTTTCCATCAACGTCATATCGCCGTGATTCCACGATTTTAAGCTGAAAATAGACCATGCTTACTATTTGGTGTCGCTGTTCCCTCGAGCGCTCCGTAAGGATTTGGAGCAGATGTAGATCAAACAAACAAACAAACGGCGCAAATGATTGAGGAAAAGTACTTACTAAGGCAAAAGGAGATCATCGTCATCGGTACCGAAATAATTCAAATACTTCAACGCCGTCTCCTTTCCGACGCCAGCAACGCCGGCCGAGCAATAATCGCTTCCAAGCACCACGCCCAACGCGATCAACTTGTTTCTGGACAGTGCCAAACGACGTTCGATAACATCCATGCAATAGAAATCCGCCTCCGGTTCCTGAAATAGAACGTGCCTGTCAGTTGAAGAAAACCAACTGATTCAAGACATACCTTGCCCTCCAAGTTGAAATTGCGGATGACCAACCGAGCACCGTACAGAAACGCATCGCTGTCGTCCGTGATCACCGCGTCAACGACCTAAAATTTGCATCCATATAGCCAGGGATTGAAGAATATTATAAGCACTTACCCCTATAGCATTCATCGCTGCGCATGTGCTTTCGGCTTCTCCGTCGCTTTCCAAAACCGATACGCCCAACAACCGTAACAATTCGATGCACTAGAAATATGCGGTCATCAGGCGATGACATGGCAGCAAACGTCATCCTTACCTCTTTCAGATGGCTAGCGAATTTGGACCGTCCAATAGCTTTACCATCTCCGCCGGCGTCCCCGTCGATAATAACGTTCCCGTGTCGATTGTATCGAATCTTCTGCCTCTCCAACATGACTCGACGTTTCAATTCCGGCGGTTTCCCATCGGCCACGACGACCACCTTGATATCTCGTTGCAATAACGCCGAGATGCGGAAGAGGAGATTCCTGAAAATGGCAGGTCTCGTTATATGAACTCAAAATTTAGAAAACGCTTACCTCAAATGGGGTTTCAATACGGTCGGATTCCTGATGGCGGCTTGCATTTCGCATACCCAAATGCCCAAATCCACGGCCACCGTTTTCCCTTGAAGACTATCCAACGACCGTCGTTCTCTGGCTGGTTCCAAAATCGACCACAAATCCTTCACGCCCATTTCCGCAGGAAATATTCTGAAATACGGAGATACGAGTAACAATAGAAATACAATACGCAATTCAGATATATTTGGGATGAATCCCGATACAGCATCAATCAGGCTTTTGATTAGCGGCTTCCATTTATTCAATGCAAAAATAAACTTTAATCTTCGCCTTCATCCACGGATAGAAATTGTCTCTTCTTTGACGTATTCATGTATGGTCGTAGGACCCATTCCGTTTCCGCTGCCTCGATCTTGTCCAGCGTTCCCAGCTTCAGGCAATACACTGAAATAAACGGTTGTCAGTATTGAAGCGAGACCAACGCCTGGTCGCTTACTTCTCATTTCAAATCGAGGTCCAACTTCGCTCAATGCAATATCCGTTCCTTTCTCTTTCTTATACGTGTGATGCCTGAAATAAGCATACGGTCAGCAAGCTGTCCTGATCAAAAATCGAAGTTCTCACCGGAACGAGACGAAATCGTCGTTATTGGAGAATGTGATCACACGCTTGCTGTCCTCCTTCGGCACTGGGAATAAGTATTTGAGAATATTCGATACCTGAAAAACAAGTTGGTGTCAGAAACAGCTGGGACTTGACAATATTTGCTTACCCGCTGTCCAAGTCGTGATTTGAAATTGTTCATGATCAAATGCGGATATTGTTGAGCCATTGGACCAACGTCCGGAATATCGTGCCTCATCACCACGTTCGTCAGATTGAAATATGCCGTCGGTCCGAATGGAAGATGGCAAATTATGAGTCCATCTAAAAGAAGACTCGGTATGTCTGGCTGGGATAAAGTGGATAAACATGGATTTACCTGGAGTTCCTCTGTGTTCATGTAAAATAATGACGTCAGTGACTTCGTTGGCTCTGCACGCGTCGATCAATTGCTTCATTTCGTAATGACCGCGATTGATCCGCTGGCAATTCGGGAATAACAGCTTCATTTCCTGAAAATAAAAACGCTAAATCACAAGATGCGCTATTATGGCAATGCTAATTAGCTTACTTTCGCGAATTGCTTCAATTTAGAACTGGGGTCTCTGGAAGTCGTAATCACCAATTTCGGATCTTGAACACCGGCCCATTTGTATTCATCGTCCATATGAGATGCGACGCCTAAAAATTTATTCTTCGTCAGAATTTGAGTAATCAAACAAATTCCATGTTTACCTTCCCCGGTTTTGTCCATCCATTCCGTGGCTTTTTGTAAATCCAATGCCTCCTTCTGTAGATCCGTGGGAATCGGACGATTTTCTAAACCGAAGATATTGAAGAAGAAAATTGGAAATCTTTAGAAATTCTTACCATCAAGGGCCCGTTTTATTTTCTCCTTCTTCTCTTGAATAGCCCTCTCCCGATCTTCTATGTTCTTACGATAAATATATTCCCTCCGTAAACGAGCTTGACGTCGAAGCATTTTTATAATTCATAAGTATAAACCGAATTTAGAAATTCGTTGAATTGTCTGGAATTTCCGGTTTTACAAGCATTTCCGCGGCCAGCAGACATCTCCATTGCGCCTTGATATAAGCAGTTCGTCGTCTGCTATTTACGCCGAAATTTGGTAAACGTGGAATTTCGATGATTTTTCCCTTTTTCGATGAGAAATTCCTGATCCAATCATCCAAATTTTATCGTGAAAATCAGCGATCATGAATTACAGGTTATTACTAGCGTACCTCTTCACCGTTATTACGTGTACGTTTCGTGGCGTTCTTTCGGGCGAATTTGATTTTACCATCGAAGTTCCGGCTGGACAAATTCAATGTTTCTTCCAAGAAGTCAAAGATCCCCGATACGTTTCGATGGAAATCGATTATCAGGTATGTTTTTTACAATATTCTTGGTACGCTTTGCACTGAATTTAGAGCAAAATACTCTGAAAAGTGTATTCATCGATTTCTGTGGAAAAATTTACAATTGATCACTATTTCAGGTCATCGATGGAGCCGATTTGAATATCAATTTCATGCTGAACAATCCGCACAACACGATGCTGATCCAGGATTTACGACGAACGGATAATACTCATAAGTAAGTTGTTAATTTTAAGATGATTTATTCTGATATTTATACGAGTTGTTCCGCATTTTCAGAATCGACGTCACTCAAGTGAAAGGCGATTACCAATTGTGCTTCGATAATACGTTCAGTTATCAAGCGTCGAAACTGGTCTTCTTCCAAATATTCCTCTTCGACGCGGCTGGAAGCACTGAAGAAATAGAATTCGGCAAATTATCGCCAGGCGAATACGGTGCCAAATTGACGGAATTGGGAATGACCGTGGATGCTTTTGCGGTAAGCTACGTTAGGTATAATTTGTCCCTCTATTTCTAAACGCGATTCTCGTTTCAGGCATCATTGACGAGAATTCGAACAAGCCTGAACAAAGCGGAACAATTTCAATCCATGTTAAGAGCGTACGAAGCCAGAGATCGATCGATTATGGAAGCGAATTTCGACCGCGTCAATACCTGGTCAATTGTCAATATCCTCGTTTTGGTCGTCGTCACGGCACTGCAGGTGAGTGAATGCTCGAGTCCACTCTCTTTGCACCACACGAGTTTTTCTGCATCAACGCGCGACTAAACATCATCCTCAATTTCAGGTTTACATGATTCGAAGCCTATTCGAGGATACGTCGAAAGTTGGCAAGATATTACGTCACAGCAATCGATAATATTCACGTTCATCAGCCATTGGAGACTCGGAGTTTATTCGCCATCTTTCGACGAATCGTCTGGGGGACCGTTAGTATTCGCGGGTTCAAGATTTATTTGACCACTTTTCTGAACGAAATTTAGTATTCGATTTAATGGAGCTACGCCCGATTTATGCATAGATTCAATTGTAGTCGCTTGCCATAACATTCGTGTCAAACGTATTGGACTTTCAATTATCGTAATTTTCACTGTATTCGTGCCTTTTATATTAGTTTTGAAGTGATCGTGTCATAATTTGAATATAATTATGTACAATATTTAATATTTCCAATATTCTAAAAATACCCATCCCACATATATCGACGTCCGAAAATATAAACGAATCCATGAGAAACATAATCCCGATCATCAAGAATAGAAAGACAAATGTACAGACAGTATTGCCACATTCACCGAATACTCGAGACAACAACCATCCCAAAAAACCTAATCAAAAATATCTCAAAAAATAACCCATCTCTCACTCATCGTTTGGATCACGTTGATCCGGTCGCAGACGGTAGTAGATGATTCTTCGATCCGGCGAACAATACCATAAGACTGTACGCGTCGGCTGCCAATTCTTTGATCTGTTGATCGCCCCAATGCTGCGTTGGCAGATTCTGAACCAGTAGCATGACGTTTTGGAAATCCTTCTGGGCGCGCAATTGCCTCGACCACATGCGTAGGAACGCTGCGCAGACGTAGACGTGAAATTCGCAGAATCCATTCGGTTCGGACTGAAATAAGGGCATTTTATGAATCGAGCTTTGGTGATAGCTTGTCAAGAGCCTTGTTCTTGCAAATGTGCTTGCTTGCATGCATACAGGCTGCCTGTACTTAGCAACCATACCAACACTTACCAAATACGTATCCCATAATCGGATCGTGGCACGCAACGGCACTTCTCTCATCAGAATATTGTTCATCCATCGAAACGAGAATTGTAAATATTCGACTTCTTGTTTTTTCAAATGCACGTGTAATGCACCTGCAAAATGGGCTGCATTGATTGATGCTGTATTTCTGAATAAATACGCAGCTTACTGTCCACTCTGCTGACCAATGTTTCCAATAATTTAACCTTGTACTGAATGCCCGGTTGAGCGAACGTGTAATTGTCCAATATCGTTTCCAATAAGGCCGAAACGCACCAAAAACTGTCCGCTTCGACGGCGTCTCGTATTTCTCGAGGTAATGAGCCAACATTGAAGCATCCAACATCTTCGCCGCTCGTCACGAATTCGCTGAGGAATACAACGAAGAACGGAGTCACCAAATCGTTGATTCCTTGCACGTAACCGCTGGCCGGATGTCGAATTGCCCAAATGTACAATATGCGTTCGAATATCTGCAAGACAAGATTCGTAATAGCTCAACAGACACTGGATAAAATGCGATGCTTACCTCTTGAACAATCTTCTGCTGAAATAACGGGATCAGCGGACACATTCTCGGAATATCGATATGAATCTGAAATAGAAAGTCATCGTCAAATGACATTAGCAAAATCAATAGCCAAAACATTACCTGACGAAAAGTATCCGCAAACTGCGCCTCGTGTCGAGTATGAAAGAAGTTTTCTACCAGTTTGTAATATTCGTCACGCTTCACTTTCAACGCGCTTTGTCTTTCGTCCAAATTCGTTGGCACAAGACCCTGAAATGAGGAGGTTTCAAATTACGTGCTTAGAGATGAGAAAATGCAGTACTTACAGCGAGAAGCCGCCACGCCAACGGGCGCAGTTTCTGAGGCACTCCTTTCCAACATTCGTTGCGCAATTCATCTGAAAATCAGAGTTTTAGTATAAGCCCGATACGAACATCAGCTGAACTTACCCAAATTCACTCTGGGTCCCTGTAGAATCGTTTGCAGACGCTTGAATCTGGCTTCCTCCGCTTCGTTCAATAAGGCGTCCAAATCTTTCGCTCTGGCACTGCAACCACCAGCGTAGTAAGCCAAATCTTGGGAACTGAATTCAGGCAATTTCGGGTACAACGACGATGGCGTCTGCTGTTGTAATGGTACCGTCACGCAATTCGAAGCCAATGGCAATGGATCTGAAATTGAGGATGCTAAATATTTTGCATTCTAATTTGAACATCCAGCTTACCTTTTTGCGTGGCCAGACGTTGCAAAGCTTGAGCCCTATTATGGCGACTATTGAAATGGGCACCGGACCGCAAATGAAATCTCCAACGCGCATCTTCTTTCAGAACCGTATCAGCCGTCATACGAGCTGCCGTCGGATTGATCACGTCTTCGTCAACTGTCCACGCGTCGGAAACACTGAAAAAAATAACAGGTATTATGACTCTGAATAAATGAAGCTAGATGCCATATTTATGCCAGTATTCAAACTCACGAATTTAGCATACCTGGCTTCAAAATCCGCAAATCTTGCAGTATCGTTGACATTTCCACCGTCGTTGCCACTTTGGGAACCGAGACGACCCGATTTCGTTGGACTGAAAACAAACATGCATTCAATAATGAATCTGGACATAAATCAAAATAATCTTACCTCGGAGGCATACTATAAATCGTATCGCCACATTTCAACGGTGGATAACGTGCACCGTATACTGGCTGAATGCTAAAAATAAGAAGACTCTTTCAATGCAAAATATTTCTCAATGAATTCAAACTTACTGAATTCTAGACATGAAATAGAAAACTGAACTATTACGCTTACCTTCCAGGTACTACCGAATGACTAGCCCATTGCCTTCCCGGCGAAGCGGATGATGTCATTGCAATTGGTTCAGCTTCCGAGACGTCGAATATGGAAAACGGCCAGCTTTTGTTCTCGATTTCCGCTCAGCCACGTGCAGGAAATGGTCCAACGTTGCACGAATAATGTCAATAATAAAATTTCCGATGATCTAATCGCGGATGAATCGTAATATCCTAATACCGCATGTGCACGTGGATATTCTCAACATTTTTCACGCAAATTTGAACGTTCACATCGACGTTTACAAAATCATCGGCCAACACGTGGAAAATGGAAAGTTGGAATTTTTCCTTTTTGGGAAAATGCGAGCACTGCGCACACCGAAATTTCGGCGACCGCTTATTGCAAAATGAGGTTCGTCTGCTGCTTGGCGCCTGAGGTTCTCAAAATTTTGGAATTCTCGAATTTTAATTTCTCTCTGAAAGTTGACGCAATTTCGTAGTATTCCCGTGATTATTGAGTTCCCTCATAACATTTCCGTCGTTCTCCGTATTCTGGAGTAATTTTTCGGTGTGGAAAATGGCTATGGCTCAGGTAAATCAGTTTTTATTGATTTCCATTTGCATGAGGGAAGCTTTTTCATCAATTACTGATAAACATTTTGTTTTAGGATGCGTCACCCGTGATCCCGAATGGCCTACCCGTGATCGTCAGTGAATTGGATACGACATATATTGAAAGCTATTCTTGATAACGACGCGGGCACGATTGAACGTCTGCTCAAAACGAAAGAGATCGACGTCAATCACATTATTACGGAAACATACATCGAGCCTTATGGATCGTCGCATACGGTTCAATATCCAGTTATCGTGCAAGCGATCGTGGGGCTCAGAGTGGATATCGTATCCCGAATCATCGATATTGCTGCCGAGCTTGGCCAGCCTGTGGAACTGAGTGGAGCTTTACAAAGCATATTTTCCGTTTATTTCTGCGGCAGCTCGTATCCTTCCTCATTTTGGTGTGAGCCGGATGGTATTGATACATTGTACGACGAAGGAAATCGTCCAAACGAATGCAAAGAAATTATTGAATTGCTATTCCACGTCTGGGATCAACGCGAATTCGACGATCGTATCAATATTACATTTACCAATGGGAAGTTCTCGAACTGTTTCGTGGCAGCGTGTGAATACGGCGTCGATGATTTCGTCATGAAATGCCTGGATTTTATTGCGGAACCGCGTTGTTGCATCGACTGGTTCTGGGATATGGACAAAGCATTGAACGTTTTCCATTATTTCGATCGTTTGGCGAAGAATGAAACCCGTATGGCCATGATCGACCGCATTCCATTCACGCGAATTTTGGCCAATTCAGAAAGCAATTTACGAGGCCACTGGGTAAAAGATGTTCCGCTATTGCATATCATGAAGATGAGTGGAAGAGAGGGCGCGATGAATGCTGCCAAGATATTGATAGAATCCGAAACGGTCGATCCTGATATGTTGATGAACGGCGAGCCAGTCCTAAGTCACGTCACGTTGACCAGGTATATGAGCGTCGAAACATTATTGCGATGCGGCTGCAGCATTGACGTTTATAACAAGAACGGTTTCTCACCTCTATCCAAGGCTGCATTCCGTTATTCAAAGGCTCGTACGGCATATGATAAGAAGGTTATGGCTCGATTCATCGAATATTTCCTCAGCTTCGGCGTTTCATTGCACAAGGAGCTGTACTTATACGATCGGGACGAACTGCCGAATGAATTCCAAGGCGATCAATATGCGAAACGTCGATCCGCCCGCCGTGGCATTAAGCCGAATCTGTTGGAGAAATTGAAAGAATTACGTCGTTCCAACGAGATGTTATCATTGAAGCGTATGTGTCGAAAAGCGATTCGCCAACGATTGAAGCCGAGAGCGGATGACGCCATTGAGAAATTGGAAATGACCAGTATTCCGGAATCGTTGAAGAAATATTTGATGTTCGAGGACGAACCGTACGTCTTGTTCCATCCGAATGGTGAATTGATCGAGTAAGGACATTTATGATAATTGATTCTGTTTCACTGCCGATAAAGGCGAATATTCATTCGATTTCATTGCCTTTGTTGCGTATGCAAATTTCACTGCCTTTGGCATAATGATCAACGATTTCTTTTGATTCATGATTCTGAATATGTAAATTCATTGATTCGGAAACGCATATGTAAATTTATGATTCAAAAATGCCTGGAGTTTTTGTTGATCATGATCAGATGTATCTGTTCGTATCTTGATCAGATGCTGTGATATTGCGCAATTTGCACTCATGCAAAATTATTCTCTGAGATTTACGATCTCAATCTTATGCTTGCATGGATGACACTTGTCAAATTTATGCACACAATGATCAGTAATATGAAAATTGATGCGTAAAGATGCGTGGGCAGATCTCACGCATATAGAATCACTGTGCATTTTCATCAAGCATGCTAATCGGTCGTTCCGTGTATAAAAATAGCTGTCGCAAAATGTCCGATTCCCAAAAACTTTGATCGTATGCCAATTGAAACCGAAAATGGGTCATTTCCAGGCCTAAACTTGGGACTTTTGCTTCGTGAAGTCATTAGCGTGACATCATGGCTGTTGATTTTGTTGCGGAGGACAATAGAAGTTAGATTAGCCGTTCTTTTTGGCATTCAAGCCAAACGTCCGGTCTTCTATGTATGTATGGGCCGAAGATGTTCGCTTCCTTCCTTCCACCATTGCGTAGATGGTAAACGAGCATTTTCCAATCACGCTATGCCCCTTTTGGCTTGGTTGAATGAATAATGATAAGCAATGGACCCATGGCCAGGAAATGTCGACCTACTCCAATCATCCATGTACATTAGTCCTCATTTTTCTCTTCATTCGCATGCTCAGAGCTTTCAATTTGAAAATTTGAAACCATCTGAACTGTCGATTTGAAAATTTGAAACAGTCTGAGCCATATTTGAAAATTTGAAACAGTCTGAGCCATATTTGAAAATTTGAACCGCTCAGAGATCTTAAATTTGAAATTTTGAAACCATCAAGCCTTTAAATTTGAAAATATTCCCAAATTCCATAATCATGCCTCGAAGATTGTACGATATAATTGCCAGTAAAATTTGGCGACCGTACGAAGGCGGATCCGTGAAACCGCCTCGAAGTTTCGAAGGTCGACAACAGTGGTCGAGTAAAGTGGATTTCCTGATGGCATGTACAGGATACGCGGTCGGATTAGGAAACGTAAAATCCACTAATCAATTTGCGTAATCCTGTCTAAAAAATACGCATTTCAGGTCTGGAGATTCCCATATTTGTATGAAAAATTTTTTCAATTCATGAATGGCCTTTGATGAATGCATGCAAATTTTTAGGTGCTACAAAAATGGAGGAGGTTTGTGATTGCGCAATTTGGCAGAGCATGATTGCGCAATGTTGACACATTGCGATTGCACAGTATTGTCAAAATCTGAATTTGGCAATTTTGACAGAACCGAATTGCGCAATTTTGCCCTGAATGCACTTGCCTATGCACCCACGCTGTACTTTACAGCGTGGACAGGGCATACTGTAATGATGAAGGGCAGCCGTGATTTTTTGAACGTATTGCATGCACAGCAGTGCATGAATTGCATGGGAAAAATGAAAAAATTTTTGCAGGAGCATTCTTAATACCGTATTTTTTCGTGGCATTGACATCCGGTGTCCCGTTATTCTTCTTGGAAATAGCATTGGGCCAATTCACAGGCCAAGGATGCGTCACGTGTTGGAAAATATGCCCATTATTCAAAGGTGAATCTGATCAAATTGCGCAATTTGCAAGCAAAGCTTGCATTTGTTTTACAGGCATCGGATACGGTATCGTAGTTTTGTGTTCCTGGTTGAACATATATTATATCGTGGTATTAGCATGGGCGTTGTATTATTTCTTCATGTCATTTCAATCGGAATTACCATGGGCCAAATGCGGCCATTGGTGGAATTCGGATAATTGTACAGAATCAGCTCAAACATGTACCAATCATACATCCATTCCATCCGAATATAATGCCACGAATCAAAGCTTGATTTACAATATCACGTGTAAAAAGAATGCGCCCGGTTTTGATCCGGCTGAAGAATTTTGGAAGTAAGCCCTGATTGGCTGGCCGATCACGTGCTGATCAGTAGTAGAAATCGATGCCTGCGGCTACTGATCACTAGTGATCATCATGATCACCGATAATACAAATCAATGTCCATTTCATCACATGTTTATCATGATCAGCTGAGCCGATCAGCCGATTTATGGCATGGAAAGCCTGCGGCTGGTGATCACTATTATCTTGATCACTGATCACAGAAATCAATATCCTTTTCCAGGCACAGAATCTTGCAAATGACCGACGGTATAGAGAATCTTGGCGGCATAAATTGGTGGATGCTATTATCATTAGGCATTGCATGGCTTTTGAATTATTTCATCATATGGAAAGGTGTGAAAGTCAGCGGAAAGGTATTCATACACCAATTACACTATCCCCCGCTCGATATCGATCAATTTTCAGATCGTTTATTTCACAGCTATTTTCCCATACCTCATGTTATTCGTATTATTAATTCGAGGCGTCACATTGGACGGTGCCGAAATCGGTTTGGAATTTTATCTCAAACCGAATTTTAGTAAAATCTTCGAACCATCCGTATGGTTGGATGCTGGTACGCAAATATTCTTCGCTTACGCCGTTTCGACCGGAGCGTTGATCGCGATGGGAAGCTATAATCGATTCTCGAATAATTGCTATTTGTGAGTGGGCAGAATTTAGCATACTGTAACCGCTGAGATAATTGATCCGAATGCAAGAGAGGCGTACTGTAACCGCTGCGACAAGTCCCAGCAGCCTTGGGCTGCATGAAGGCATACTGTAACCGATGAGATATTATCTCCAATGCATGCAGGCGTACTGTAACCGCTGGGACAATCCCAGCAGCATTGGGCAGGCATACTGTAACCGCTTCTTCAGGGACACATGGATCGTATGTTTGATCAATAGTTTGACCGGTATAATCGCTGGTTTATGTATTTTCTCCGTACTCGGATTCATGGCGAAAAGCCAAGGCGTACCCGTTGAGGAAGTGGTGGCCGATGGTCCTGGATTAGCATTCGTCGCATATCCGAAAGCGTTAGCTCAAATGCCTGGATATCAACCGGTTTGGGCGGCTCTTTTCTTCATTATGCTCATTATGTTGGGCATAGACAGCGAAGTATGTTTGCAGAAATTGCGCAATTTGTGCATATCGAGTTCATAGAAGGATGTACTGATTCAATTGCGCAATTTTGGCCGCATTGCCCCAATTGCATTTCAAGAACACATTGCGCAATTGCATGGCAAAACCTAGAGAAAATCACTCGTATTTTCAGTTCGTGGGTTTGGAAGGATTATTCACAACATTATTGGATATGAAACCCAATTTGAGGCACGGATATAGGCCGGAATTGATCATGGGTTTAGCATGTGTGATCTCGTACGTCTTCGGATTCCTGATTTGCACAAGAGTAAGATCATCCATTATTTGATCACTAGTGATCAAATATTGATTTTCAATTTCCAGGGTGGCATTTATGTATTCCAATTATTGGATTACTATTCGGCCAGCGGTTTCGTGCTATTATGGTTTTGCTTTTTCGAATGCATAGCCATCTCGTGGGTGTACGGTATGCATACCCGTTTTCCCGCTCATAAATTCGAATTCAAAATAATGAAATCTTGAAGGTGCGCAAAGATTTTATGCGGATATTAGCACAATGCTCGGATATCGTATCTCGCCGTGGATGTTGATCTGTTGGTCATTTATCGCACCGATCACTAGTGCAGTAAGCACGAATGCGCGTGATCGTGATCGCAGAAATTAATTATCGATTTTTTTCAGTCGATATTCCTAGTCAGTCTCATGCAACATACGCCGATTACATTGAACGATTATCAATATCCCGCGTGGGCCGATGGGATGGGATGGTGCATCGCGTTATCTTCCATGATTTGCATACCAATTTATATCGTCTACCGTTTATGCGTGACCCCGGGCAGGACGTTTTATGAGGTGAAAAAAGTTGCTGTCAAAATTGCGCAATTTCGTTTTATCGTATTTGCGAGATCCCTGATGATTATTCAAACGCGCAGTCATCCGCAGTCCCAAAATTTCATGCATATTTCCAATCGCGCAATATCGATCGATGGCTGTTTTCAGAAATTCCAAAATTGCACTGAACCAGAATATATCGAACGGCCAACACCGGCACCGGCCGTGGGTATGAAAAATGTGATCATGAATAGTGAACATCGTACATTGGAAAATGGTGAAACGCCGGTCGAATTATGAATGCATGAGCTTTGCTTAGATTAATCAAATGCTATCATCTCGGATATTCGCATAGGCTACACATGATTTTGATCTCGAATAGAGCGTTTATCATGTACATGATCAGATAGATTTTTATATTCTGATTTTTAGCTAAAATATATATGCTTCCAATCGTGTTGTTAGATTCCACATTTTGCATTGAGAAAACAGCCGAACAGGCGTGCCTCAGCTCGGAAAAATGTTGGCTATACTTCAGCGCATGAAACCAGAATTTTACAACGCCCTTCTGTTGCCGAAAGATCAATGGATAAATTGCATATAATTATGTTTCCATACATAACCGATAATGCTCTATCGATTGATCATGTCTCGATCATCCGGAAATCAGTATTTAAAAAATCGATATTCTGATCAAATTCGTAATTATTGATATTTCGTCAAAATAAACGATGCCATCGTGTTCAGTGTGATAAATTACACTAGAAAACGCGATTTCGGTGCAATTATCGTGTAAATTACTGATTTTGAAATTTTGATAATGCCTAGTATCCTTTACACGGGATCATTGATCAATGATATTTTTATGCAAAATTATGCTAGACGTGGTTGGTATACGGGTGTGTTTTCCTAAATAATCGATGATGCTCTACCTCTTTGTCAACTTTCTGATCACCCCAAATCGATATTTCAGAAATCGATATATGTGATCAAATCCATGATTATCGGTTTTACATGGAAAATAATGTGATCACTGGATTCCTCGAGGTCAATTATCCTTGGAATCATGTTTACCGAATGATTTTAGCCATGATTTTGCCGCTTTGGTACATGGAAATAATGGTACCAGTATGCCATACAAATCGGCATCGATTTTTCGTGATCACTGAATGATGGAGGCGACATATGAGCGTGTTCGTAAGTAGATAGCATAAAATGATGTTTTCCTACGTAATCGATTGTTCTGTATTGATTGATCATACTCAGATCACGTACAAATCGATGTCTAAAAATCGATAATCCGATCGATCTCATAAATATTTAGTTTTCACAAAAATAAACGATATCGCCGTATTCAGCGTGATTAATTACGCTAGAAAACGCGCTTCCTGATCAATTTTTGCGATTATACTGCATTTGCGCAGCGATTTGAAAACAGGGATGTTATCATTAGTGGTTTTGAGTTTTCATTTCATTATCATTACATTAATGAAATCTCAGGAAGTTTTCATTACATTAACATTAATGAAAACTAAAATGGCTTCATTAATGAAATCTTTCATTACAGTTTTCATTATCCAGATTTTATGCCAAAAATTGCGCAATTTTGACCAAAATGGCACCTTCCAACTGTTGCAACATGAGATTTGCTGTTTCGAGCAGGTCTACACATGCATTTCTTGATTTTGAGGACAATTTGGCTCAAGTTTATTGCAGTGTCAACTAGGACTGTTATGAGTTGGCTTTTTGGTTTTGAGTTGAGTTGAGTTGAGTTGGTCAAAACTCCACAGTTTTTATAAATTTCCATTAATCTCGTGATTCTTATTCGGCTCTCACATGATCAATTTGTTTCTAGCTATTTATTTGAAATCGATGTTTCCACTGGCCATAATGCCGTCTTCGTTCTTTAAGCCGCATCCGATTGCATAAATCCCACCCTTCTTAGGCTGAACCACCATTACATTCCAGCGTTACCTTAAAAGGTTTGAGAAAATAGTAGTTTCCTACCTAGGGGAGGCGACCGTGGCTCAGGGGTAACATTCTGGGCTGCGAGAGATTCGACCCGACCGACAGGGGTTCGATTCTCTGCCCCTGCAAAACTTTTTTCCTTTATTATTGAGGAGCTCAGTCCAATGTCTTTGGCATCAGGACACCTGCGACTCACCCGCCACAGGTCGCCCACTCCAATGACTCTTCCGCTACATAGTCTCTGGCTACTGCGAGAAATCCACCCAGCTTCGGGTGGAAAGTATTGCCCGGCTAACAGACTATCCGGCACCAAGAGATCATCCGGATTACTGGCTTCCTCGGCCCCCACAGTAAATGCATTGGCACCTCTTCGTGGTCTGTGGGACTAGTAAGGTCTTCGGACCCCAAGCTAA
>JAQIWJ010000326.1:0-23819 GCA_034695185.1 Discolaimus major
TTCTCCGATGATATCCAAGACTTGCCATCGTCCGTCGATCACTTCGTTCCTTTGTACGAATCGTTTCGGATCACGCACTTTCTTCGCATTCCTTTGTTTTGGCATGATTCTTTTTTCTTCGAACGGAATGAAAAATACACACGACTTCACTGCTTGACGAAATTCAACCAACACTGAACTGACTGGCAGGAAATGGAAACGGACGACTAGCCTAAAACAAGGGGAGCTTTTGCCACGTTTGTTTACACTGAACTGATTCATTACGGATGGGCCAGAAAAAACTGAACGCATTCTTCATGTGCGTTTCACAGAAATTCTGTATTCACTTGTATGAAATGAATTCTGGATTCAAAATGATCAAAAAGCATATTCGTAAAATCAATATCAGCATTCGGTTTTGCATGGTCGATTATGCAAGAAACCGCTTCTTCAGATAGCATTTACTCTTTACGAACCCTGATGTTCCAGTATACTAATACTAATACTAAAACCTCATACTAAAATGTTTTTGGAATTAGTATACTATACCAATACTATACTAAAACTCCAGGAGATTTTGTACTATAATTATACTATACTAAAACTACAGCCTAATTTTAGTACAGCTTTTGGTAAAAAATTTGAATTTGTCGCCAAAATAATGCACGCAAAATTCGTATTTGGCGCCAAAATTGTGCACGCAAATTTGAATTTGGCGCAAACGTATGCATGGAAATTTGTATTTGGCCCTAATGTACATGCATATACTGAAATTCCCAGTACTAAAACCCATACTAAAACTTTTCACAAGTTTAAGTACTATACTATACTGAAACTCGAAGGTTTCAGTATACTATACTAATACTAATACTAAAACTCGGCCGTCATACTACACTAATACTATACTAAAATGAAATTCTTATACTAGAACATCAGGTTTTACGAATAATATTCCATGCTGAATAACATCAAGCAATAATGCAAATTTCGGAATAATCAGCCATGCTGATTCCTAAATTAGTGATCACTCTGAGCAAATCTCTGAATATCGATCATACGACGAAATAAATGGGATTTTTAGAATCAGCATGTCAATGTGATCCATAAAATATGCATTTCTTTCATGAATCGCACGTTTAAGAATTTCAAATTTTGAAATTGCCAATCCTCTAGCACATAATATTTCAATCAAGTTCTATTTAAAAAGAGATATGGGAATCATGTGGGGTGTTTCATTATAAAATCAATCATGCTCTGTCCATTGATTACGGTCTGATCACTTGGAAATCGATATCTCAAAAATCGATAATTTTGATCAACTTCGGCAATACGCGCGATAGGCGAAAATAAACGTCACCATTGACTTCTCCGTGATTGATGATTAAGGAAAACCTGCATTTGCATCGTCGAAACAATGAATATCTCGATTTTGCTAGGAAGGCATACTGTAACCGCTCGATACGAGACCTGGTTGCGATTTTTGGGCCAATAATTAATTTCTCAACAATATTTTGACATGTATTCCTACACAATCGACCATGCTCTAACTTTTGGTGAAGTCAAAATTGATCGATCACGCACCGATCAAAAATCGATAAATTGGTGATCAATTTCATAATTATCGATCGAACATAAAAATGAAAGTGATTTTTGGATTCTACGTATCTTATTATCCTAGAATTTATGCTTTTCACACCTCCGAAGCATTGATTTATCGAATCCTAGCTAATCGAAACAATTGGGTATACTGTAACCGCTATTGAATAATCGGAGGCGATTGTCGGAGATAAATTAATGCTGTACACGATGTGTACATCTATTTTCTGACACAATCGACCACGGAGGATCTCGTGGTGAGGTTAGAATCAATCTATCACTTCTCTATCAAAAGTCGATATTTTCGATCATTTGATTAGATATATTGATCAGACGTAAAAATTAACGTGATTTTCGAGTTCTACACGATATTTGTTCAAGGAAATAACGGATTTTAGTTACCGCAGTCATTGATCACTGTGTGATCACGTTGGACGCACTCCTGATCACTAAGGAGAAGGAACGAGTATGAGAAATGAGGAGGCAATTGTCGATTTGATTGGATGAACAAGGTCTTATGGGCGTGTTGTCTGCTTGGTATTTTTCTTGTTTTCCTTTCACCTTGGCAAACATTCAGCCTATGTTTTTCTACATATGGCATACGTATACAGGAAATCAGAATTTTTCAAATTGCTTCATTAGCCGGAAAATTAATGGACATATAGCATGCATATAATGGTGTTTTCCTATGTAAACGATAGTGCTTTATCGATTGGTCACACTCTGATCATCCAAAAATCGATATTTCAAAAAATTGGAATTTTTGATCAAATTCATAAATATCGATTTTTCATCAAAACCAATGACGCCATCAATGTTCAGCGTGGCTAATTATACAAGAAAACCTTCACCTTGCTCAGTCGTTCTGATCATGTTGCACGTGAAGAGGTATGAAAATCGATAATCTAAATTTTGGAAGACCTCATAACACATTATTCGCTTGAAAATCATGGTCAAGACACATTTTCGAGTACAGGTAAATCGTGCTTTATCCAATGATCATGTGAAAATCGATTGGCAATCGACTGCGCAGAAATCGATACTAGCCAAGCCTTTTTCAAGTAAAATGTTATATCATTCTGAACAGCAACAGATAAATACGATTACGATAAACCCAAACAAATAGTAGGTAAATATTTGTACTCACAGGGTACATAAAATACTGTGCTTTGCATAAATCACGTCAGAACTGTCCTAACCACATTATTATTTCGAGATGCATAGCATTTCAATTATTGAAAAGTTTTCTCGGCTGCCATTTTTTACTGATGCAAACCAGCATATTAAATCAATGCAGGAAACGACCCGTTCTTGATTCCGTTATTCCCGTGACGTAACGCAGTCAATAAATGCCTATTCTCATCTTCCGCATCGCCAGCTTGCGTTTGTATTTGACCATTGACACTGCACATTGTGGTCATCGTAGCCGACGACGAGACTGAATTTTCGCTTTTCGCTCGAAATCTTTTGCGTTGACATTTGGCTAACATCTCTTCGGCTACGTCGGCCACTGATTTTTGACCCGTTTCGGGGAGATAATAGGCGAAATACCAAGTACATATCAATAACGGTATCGTGTATATGAGAACAGCGAATGTACCGATCCAAACAGTGAGCGGATGAAAAATCAATACGTATAATGAATTCGTGGACCAAAACGCCACTTCACTAATCGATCCGGCCACTGATCGAACTTTATGCGGGCTTATTTCTGCGAACAACGATTCCAATACTGCGGCTGGACCCAATGCGTACGCGAATGTCATTATGGCTATGAATACTGCGGCTATTGTACCGAATTCTGTACCAGCCGATGTACCGAACCCGAAACGACCCAGTGCACCCACGAATATCAATGCTACATTGCACACGAAGCATGTGATTAATGTACTCAATAATAAACAACGACGTCCCAATCGATCGGCCACGAAAATCGATATTATGGCTCCAAGGATACCTGAAAATATTGATGCTTATTCTGGAATGGCGTACTGTAACTGCGGGCCATTCATCATTTTTGAATACTCGCCGAAAATTCTAATGGCAACCTGGGATTGTGCTGGCTGGTACGCCAAAATTTGCCAAGATACAATTTTTAACAAGCAATTTTCAAAAATTTGAATCTGGAAAGCGTCTGCAGACCCGCTGTGATTTTCTTGTATCAAGAAATCCAGGATTACTGTAAACGGTGAACGCATGGTATAACATACCCGCAACATTGAAAAGCATGGATGCTAATTTCGATTCCCACGTCGGCATGCCTAATTCGATGAACATTTCCGTACTGTACGCATCGACAACATCCACGCCCATACTACTGT
Source organism: Discolaimus major (assembly GCA_034695185.1). Taxonomy (NCBI): domain Eukaryota; kingdom Metazoa; phylum Nematoda; class Enoplea; order Dorylaimida; family Qudsianematidae; genus Discolaimus; species Discolaimus major. Next base: position 3,897 of record JAQIWJ010000326.1, read on the forward strand.
ACACAATACCGGCCACCATTGAAATGATCAACGGGAATCTGACCGTTCTCAAACGTAACGCTTGCAAGAACGTCAATTCTTCCGACGCTAATCTACGTTCGCGTTCCAATTCACGAAATACGCCGTCCACATCCGCACGCGGACCGTGATAGAAATTTACACTCGCTTCGGCTTCTTTGTGTAAATTTTTGGACAAATACAAGAATTTCGGCGTGGATGGGAATAATGGGTATACGGTAATTTGAATAACGGCCAACGGCAAGCATAGGCCCAATAATAATTGATCATTCTCAATCGTACCCGTACCCCACGCTTCGGGTAGACCCAAAGCCATGGCCGAGACGATGGCGATGGCCATGACGAAACCGGCTAAACTATTCAACGTACCGCGATATCGATCGGGCGACGATTCGCTCAAGAATACCCGCAAACTCGGACATACTAAACCCGTACTAATACCGGACAATAAACGACCCACGATCAATAATTCGAAATATCCGTACGCAGGCGCGAGGATCATGAATAAACTGCCGAATAATTGAAACGCTCCCGCGATCAGCATCAACGTACATTTCCTTCCGAATCTATCCAAGCACCAGCACGTGTTCAAAGAGCCAAGCAAGGCTCCGATTTGCCACGAACTCACAGTGATCGACCAGAGAGTGGATAATTGAGTGGCCGATGCGGGTTCACCGTTATTATACCGTTCGGTGTACGAATCGTTGATTAGACGTTGAAAAGTTTCGTGGGCTACGTTGAGAACCGCGTGGTGATAACCGACGGGGAAATAAGAAAGTACAGTAATCCCTATGGCTGTCCATAGGAGACGCCACGGCGGAAGGCAGTCTTGCATTTTCACCGCGGGTTACTGTAACCGTACGTAATCGTGTATTTTCTGATCACCATGGCATCAAACTCGTGATCAATGGCAAAATTATGACGGACGTTTTGAAATATGTCACCAATATTGTCGCCTAGTAGAAAAATTTCGTGTAAAACTAGTCGAACTATTATAACACGTATACTAGCTATTGAATTCGAGTATTTTCAAACAGGTTCTCTCCCCGGTAAAGTGGTTCTGACGTAAAAGGTTTGGCTAGGCAAATAAGCTCGAAAATGAAGTGACACCCATGGTTTTTATCGGCAAACAAGGAAAAGATCAGAGTCCATTTTTCCCTGTGTAAAGATTCTATACTATCCTGGGAAAAATTCATTTCCGGTCCAAAACGAAATGCTTCATTGAATGCTAACACGAACATAGCTAACTGCTTTTGGTGACGAAAAATATTGATTCTAAATAATGGAATGCAAACACGGTGCGAAAAAAGTGATGATGGAATTTTCCTCCATCTGTTGACGGTTGTGAAAATTAGTGATGCTAGAAAGAGCGTAGCTAATTGTTAAAATCAAGGATTCTACTTGAGAATGTGCCTGACGGCATCATTGAAAATATGAAACCGGAATATGTAATGCCTGATCAGCTGTGGTCAGTTTAAATCGATTATCTCATTGAGCAGCTTTTGCCCCAGCATGAAAAAGTCTATCACGAGATAACATGTGCCAGTGAAAAATGGCTGTCCCTCTCGAGGAACCATGTCACAATGAAAACTGGCTCGTTTTTCAATGTCGACTTTTGATGGAGATTTATTTCTCGAGATATCAGCAATGCTTCTGTGTGGTATTTATTGCTAGCACATTTTCTGTAGGAAAGCCAAAAAGCAGGTCCACTTTGGATATCACAATAAGATATTGGACTCGCTTCGACGATTTTTGCATAATGAATTTGATCAGTGATACTGACCTCAACAAACAGAATCATGTCGAGGCATCCCTGATAAGGCTGATCAATCTGACCCCCACTAGGGCCATCATGGCTACGGTATGCACAATTACCTTCAACGATGCCTTGATGATAAGGCCAGAATGATGCTTTCTGGACGTCCTTGACATCCAATTCAGACACTGGCACTTTTTGAAAGAATGAGGAAGCAGTACTCAAATATTCCTATTCACTTGCTTCCTTTTCAATGAGCTATATACCCAGTACACGCACCGCACTGGTCTTTGGTTATTAGAAATCTACCAAAATTGAAGAGCCCGCTATGCGGTTGCTAGGTTCCTTTTCACAAAGTCTCTAGCTTTGTCTGACACTTCTCCCAACGGGGCGTAGAAAGGAGAAGTGAAACGAAAATTAACGATTCCCCCGTAGAGGAAAGTGGGATAAAAGATAATCACTGGACACAGCCTAAACGCCAGTGGTAATTTATTCGTCTTTTGAGAAAAAAACTCCCAAGACAATTTTCGCATATTCTTCCTTGTTAAGGAAAAACTAAAGCTAGACGAATCCTTCCGGATTAGGCAACGGAACCAGGTGCCCAATGCATTTAGGCAAATTGGAAGGCAGATGCAAATGAGTCCGGAATACGTATTGGAAACGCAGAGCTATTCGCTTAGAGAATTTTACTCAATTGGCACGTGCCACCGTTTTTCAGAATGACATTCTGTATGCAAGGGTATTTTACTCGCCAAACGGCTGTCATTTCATTTTTAAGCCCCTGGTGTAAAGGATTTTTTGCTGGAAGAATGAATTGTCAGCGAAATCATTCCCAGGCTCAGGATTAGCCACAAATCTCTCAAATCGGATCTAGCTAAGATGGGAGAGAATTAGGTGTAAAATCGAAGATGCGAAAAACGCATATGCCTCAATGCATTTCCAGGTTTTTATCTTTTTTCAAAGAAATTGGCCCAATGGCGTCATAGACTGAAGAAATTTTGAAAAGGTCGAGGATACTACGCTAAATTTTCCGTGTCATTTGCTGGAGGCGTATATTTTTGGGGAAAGCAACAGTTGCTTCTGTTTGGTGACGTCGAAAGTGATTTATGTATAAGACCGCATTTTGGCGTCTAGCTCCAAAAAGTGAATCTTGTGAGAAAAGTGGGCGGTTGGTGCGACTGCGAAGAAGCAAAACACCATTTGTGACATTCCGTACCATGCGGTGGTTAATGGAATTTATATGTCACGTGAAGTCGTAGATCAAAAAATGCAATAACAGCATGGTCATTTTTCTCATACAGGCCAAAGAAAAATGTGCATTTTGATACGTGTCTATGTTGACGTCCATTTTGCTGCCAATTTGAGTCATGCATGTTCAGCATACTTTGCACTAACTGATAAAATTGTCTCAGCAGAAAGCTGACATATGTCTGTATTGATGTTGACAAATGCACAGCTGATACATACCCCTTTTCCGAAATTGCGTTCTGTCAGTTCTCCTGCGGATAGTGACTTTTGTGTGAAATTATGGAGAGGCATTCTGCCATGCACCAGGATGGCAATGCTGAACACGGAGGTCAGAATTTACTCTCAATGCAACTGCATGGTATGCCAGAATCCATAATTTTAGCCAGACTGTGCCCAAGCCACTGATAAGGCCATGACCTTCGATCAAACTGATTTCAGGCATATTCATGATCATTGGCTGGTGGCTATTTTTACCCACAGCAATGCTAACGGCCAGATATCTTAGAAAAGAAATGTCAGAGCATGTAGGCAAAACGGTGATGTGGTTTCAAGTATGCAAAAAATCAGCTAAAAACACGCAGTTCCTTCATGCATTTGTTTCAGTGTCACAGATCAATGGCTATTCTTGGTTTGATTTTCGTAATAGCAGGCCTAATTTCCATTTTGATTCACACCAGTGGACTGTGGACGGACAACAAAAGTTCAGCTCGCAATCACGCAATTATGGGATTGACATCGATCATTGGTGTCTTCTTGCAAGTGATCAATGCAATTTCATTGCTGACATGGTCATGATTAGGGTGATTTTAGCCAATAATTGCTATATTCCGATGCCATCCTGATTCTCAAAATCGATATATGTTCACATGGTTTCATCGCGTTTTTGGCTTCAGTATTTGGCTGCTTTCTCGTAAGGGATCACAGAATAATTAGCATTGATTTCACCAATATTTTGTGATCGGGAAATCATGCCGGTTTGCAACAAGGCAGTGCCCAAGGCATATCATACGCACGTTGAAATATTTCAGAAGCCTGCATCATGACAGCCACTTTCATTCCATACTCCGGATTGACACCGACTGGCCAATTGGGACATTTGCCCAGAGCTGTGATTTTGATATACTGGTTATTGATCTCATTATTCATCGGATTCTTGGAGATGTTTGAACACCGTGAAAAAGACGGTAATCTTTGACACCTGTGACATTTGGGCGGTTGATCTTCAGCCTGCTGCGCATGCATTGAGCTGTCAAATTTGAGTATGTTCAACATAATTTTAGGCCCCATGGGTATTGAAAATGGGTACATTCCGATAGATGCTCATTTTGATCCCCTAGTATTATCAAGGCTAGATTCAAAAGTAACCAGCAATCATGCAAAAATGCGACCTTCAAATCTGATTTTTGCAGACATCCAAATTGAAAGCAATATTGTGGTCATTCTTCATAACGAGTTGCTCATTGATCACTGGATTATTCGTTTATATTATCATTGATGATAATAGTGGAATAGAAAGGGTCATTGGTACATGAAAATATCACCTGATGATCTGCATTTAAAAAACAGCTAGGCACCTGTATATCGATTGGATTATACTGGTATGATTTCTGTGGATATAGCAATTCATAACTTGGGCATGTACAAATGATTGTGAATAACTTTCTTTGGGTGTAAATAAATCACTATTCTGTGGTTTTCTATATGCATGCAGAATAAGAGCAATGATTACAGTATGCCATGATTCACAGGAGCATTGATCAATCAGATCGATCGAGAATAGAAGAAATCACATCGCACAGGCATGGCATCGTCTTCGAGACGCGTGGCCGGTAGGTGGCGCTTCGTCAGTGCTTCTCATTTCCTAGCCAGAGAGCAGTCATTGTTCTCTCGCATCCCAGTCGAGTTGAGTCGGTCGAGTGTGCATTCGTTTCGTGAGCAGAAATTCCAACATGGATCTACTCGAGTACATTCTGATTTGGGCATTGCTGTTGACCGTGAAATTCGTGGAATTAGCCATGAGCCATCCGGCGTTTTTACTGGCTATTATTGCGGAAATTTCGAGGAGGAATTTGGATCGAAATACTCAAGCCGTAGTCATGCTAGCAAGCGACTGCTTCTTCTTCTTCTACATGCTACGAGGAATATTCGAGCAAGATTCATTCGGACATCAATGGTTGCGTTATCATTTCCGAGTCTGCAACGAATTCATGGAATTATTGACTTGGTTCACGTGGACGCCTCGAATTGGTACGCGATTACCGAACGGTTGGGAAGTAGTAGCCGAAATGAAAGAATCGAAATTCACTCCGTTTACCAGCCAACAATTTTACCCAACCATGATTTGTGATTTCGACATGTTGGACGACCCATTTTGGCCTCATCACATCTCGGCCGTGTATTACGTGGAAAGCCATGGTACATTGGCCAATTGGATGCAAATGACATTGTGGCAAGCTTCGTTATTCAGCGGCCAGCACAAGAAGATCGCTCAGTTGGATTATTCTGCAACGAACATTTACTCCCTGTTCGCTGGTATGAAAAGCTACCAAAGCTCTGGCGTCGTCTTCGTTCTCCACCGTTCGCAGTTGATCGTCCATGACACCAAGCACGGGAAGACTGCCATTTACGACGACTGGTACCCTGTCGAATGGCATATATTTCGTTCAGTCATGATCACTTGTATGGGCCGATTATGGAACACTGATGGGACATCGGAGGGATGGCGAATTCGGTCGATCAATGCAATGCTTACGGATACCGAAGCCCGTGTTGTCCTGACCAACACGGTACGGAATTTGCGTCAAGGTTATACAACGGTGGCCGAAGAAGAGATCGAATTCGGGAATTTCGATGGAATTATTCCACACTTGATTCGTCTCCGTACGGGTGGAATGTTTTGCGTACACGCTCAAGTATGGCAACCGGGCGTATGGAACCCACCATTAACCGACGGCCCAACAATGTGCTACAATGTGCAATCCGGACAGTACGTGTACTATTCGACTCTGGATCGATTGATCCAATACAATCCAATGTTGGCCCGATATTTGCACACTGTAAATTCGACTCCGCAATTGGAGCTCGCCCGAGACCGCATGCCGATTTGGATCAACGATCGTGAATGCATTCAAGGATCCAAAGACGGCACAATTTACCGACTACAATTTCAACCTGCGTCCATGAAGTATTCGGCGGCCAAGAAAATATTCCGATCCACGCCTGGATTGCGAAGCCGAATGACGACGGATGAATTTCGACAGAAGACCGGTATCGATCGGATGAATGCGCATTTCGTACGATGAGAATGTGAAATGGCAACTGCGAATGATCGAAGGACTGATTTGTGATGAATGATCAGTATTACTTTGATGTCTCTTCTGTGTACTGCGTCGTGTCAGGCAATGCCATTTTTCCTGTTCCTTTTCTCTGCGGAAGTACACGACGGAAATGATTTCAATTGTGATGTCTGATCAGAATCTCAGTACTCTGAGAATATATTTTTTGATCATATGTTTTATAACAATGTATTCCTTGATAGTCAAATTATGTGTTCCTTTCGAAGCAACATGAAAACGGTTACAGTATGCCGTAGAAATCGGCATCGATTTTTCTTGATCACCGAGTGATTGAGAACAGATGGAAACACATTGCTAGTAATAATCATGTTGATTAGATACCGATATATCGAAAATCGATAATCAGCCAGATATAGGGACAGTACCTGAAATCTAATCATGATTTGCATTTGCAATTTGTAATACGGTTTTTCAGTCACCAATGCAAATCTGAATTATTATTACATAAGCCAATTATATTGGTAAAATCACATGATCATAAAATCGATATATATTACTATGAAATTACAATCTAAAAGAGGATAATCAGCGTCTCAGTATACCGCTATTCATGCTATCATTTTTCAATCCAGCCTCAAACTGCGTGCTTTTCTCTGATTTGACCAAACGTGACACCGCACGTTGGATAATCATCAGGTGGTATTGGGATTTGATCAGGCCTACCCTCACGGAAGAACATAGCCATACCATCCGAGGCATGAAGAAGGTTGTGGCAATGCGAGAACCACCATCCTGGATTATCGGCTTTGAATCTAATCACTGCATATCCGCCGAATGGAATGTATACCGTATCTTTGAAAATTGGTTTATGTCCATCATTATTTGCATATTGCCATGGTACGAGTCGGCCATCGATCACCTGCGATCGATTGTGAGCTGTGCCATTCCAAGTGGCGAAATCGCAATAGAAATTATCACAGGTGACGTCTCGAGTGCATTGATCAGCAAAACCATTCCGATCGTATGTTGGATATCCCTGAAAATAGGGTTTTTTCAATGCATGAAAATCTGCTGGATTTCAGTAGTGACTTTTGGCCATCAAAAAAATGGCTGGCCTCCATGTTTGGTCCCATCTAATCAGGCGCTGGATTTGAACTTACCGTTTTCAATACATAAAAATGATGACCATGCAAATGTATAGGATGACTGAATCCGACTTTGGCATCAGCATCGCCGGGTCCTCGATTGTACATCACCAATTCTACCACATTACCCAACGTTAAATTCACGTAATGCGTACACGAGCATTTATGTTTTCGTCCGCATTCGTATTCGCATTCTTTCATAATCTCCGATTCACGACCTCGATGCATGAATGGCGGGAATGATGGTGGACGAAATTGTAATCCATTTATGGTATGCACATGATCTTGAAACCCGTAATTTAAGAAATACTGTTCAAATCGATCCGGTGACGGTCTGAGGACTTCATCATCAACCTGAACGCGATCATCCTTTTTCACTGATCTCATTTGTTCGTAATTGACGCATTTTCTATTATATTGACTCGGATACTGTAGGAATGGACAATTGACCACTACGCATGGTTCTTGTTCAGTGCATTTCCTTTTCTCTTCGATGTATCCCTCGGATTTTGATGCTTGATCATAAATAAGCCACGCAAATCCGAAATGATCGTTCTCCAATTCCTTCTTTTCGGCGAGCATAAAATCGAACCGTTCCATGCTTCGGATACGGACCGGAAATACCCTATTGGCAACGCGCGTTTGCTTCCATGCTGGCTTCAAAATCACGTCGTATCTTTCGCCAGGATTCACATGAATATAATCCACATCTCGGATCGGCTTTAGATCAGAGGCATCCGAAGCAACGACCGTCATTCTATGCTCATCCACACTGAACAGGAGACCGTAAACCAGGCCTGCATTGATTAATCGCATTTTGATCGGTTTTGGATCTTCGGATTTTACGTGGAACTCTTCCAATGGCAATCGATCAGCGTATGATCTCAGTTCAGTAACATTATGCCATCCACGTCCATTGATGATGGCCGAATTCCATTGGAATACGCCCAGGCGTGATCCAACTGTATCTCTATCGAAGAGATAACAATTCTCTCGGTCCTCGTAATTAGCAGTGAACATATTATTATCGTTTCGTATGTTTTTGTAATACCAATCAGCGACATCTGCGTACCAATCATTGATTACAGCAACGAGATCTTGATTCGGTGACTGTGTCTCGTACGGATCCAAGACAATGAGAGCACCGAAAAGGCCATCCGAACGATCGCGAGCACTGTGACCGTGGTACCAATATGTGCCCGGCGGATCGGGCACTTTGAATTTGTAGGTGAACGTTTGGCCATGAACGATTGGGCATTGCGTGAGCGGAGTTACACCGTCCATAAAGAATGTACCGCGTTGATTTAGACCGTGCCAATGTACGGAAATTGGATAGTCCATATTATTGGTGACATGAACGATGACAGTACTACCACTGTACACGATCAATGTGGGTGCAGGGATACTGTCGTTGACTGCTATCACATCTTTGTGACGACCATCAGCCACGATCATTTTTCTCAAATCACCATTGAATTCTTCATAATTCGCACAGCCATCCATGGGACTGTTTTTCCTGAAAACAATGACTTCGCTCGCATTGACTGGAATTTTTGATCCATCCAAGGCGTACTGTAACTTTCGCTTACCTGTAATAATATTTTTGATCACCAGTGAAATTCAGATATATGGGTGGCGCTTGATCATTATCCCAAACGGCCATTGTCAAACGGTAATCGACTGATAACCAAAATTCATAGACGTCTTGCAAAGGAGGACGTACAACGTGATTTTCACTCAAACCATTCGCTTCGTAAGCCATGGAAAGGCACAAGGCCAAAATGAAACGGTTCATTTCGGAGTATTGTATTCACTTGAGCAATTTGTTTCAATGTAAGCACTTGAAAAATCGATCATTGAACTGTGGATATTCATGGGGGTGTTTGTTATTACTAAATTTACGACGTTTCCTGTCCTGATGATAAGCAATAACGTCAATGACAATGATAATATATGGCCGCAGCATTCCTACGCGAGGAATCATGATTTATGAGTATGATAAGAAATGTCAGGCTGGAAGAAATCCGACGATAAAACCTTAATCGCCATGACTGGATCCCCTCATTCAAAAAATACTTATAACAAAACTGAATGTGCACACGTGTTAAAGTATGGTTATTGATTCTCAGGTTAGGTCGCAAGACTGGAGGGCAGAGGGGATCCAGTCATGGCGGTTGAGGTTTATGCCATTACTGATAAAAAAAATGGTAGAGTTGGATGTGTTCAATTTAGAACTGATGAGAAAATCGCATCAGGTTGCACGTTGTACAAATGTTCAGCTAACTACGCATGGTACACCCTTGCTTGTAGTGATAACAGCATATGCAATTCATAAATTCATAATGGAAATATGCGTTATTTTGATAAGGAAATTTCGGATTCTGTACGCTGCAAAAAGATTGAAGATTTCATTGCAATGCTATCTTAGCTCGTCAAAAATGGCAGTGCTAGCATGTTCATTTGCACAATCTGAAATTTATCATGCGTAATACTGACGCATGCACAGCAAAGAAGAATGATAGGAAAGATTTCCATGGCTAATCAGTAATTATCCGTGACCAAATGTTGGCCTTTACATGCAATTTGATTGATGTTCACAATGATTTCGTGGCATTGATCGAGGAACGATCAGTGCATGCTCTTTTTTCTACTGGCCTTTGGCAAAATCAACGCATGTAAAATACCTCGTGTCATTTCTCAATGCGTACTGTATCTGCTTCCAAGCTCCCCCCCCCCCCCAGGCCAACTGCCTGCTCCTTCGCATGAAGCAGCCATTGCATGCGTATCCGCCTTATTGGCCGGTCGGTTCGTTCGTTTCGTCTTCCCATCCTTGTCGCAACGTGAATCAGAAAATGTCCGATCAGTCTTCACTAAAATTGCCAATCCTGGCCATGAGTGCCATTGCCGGTATTCATGGCGGATTAGTATTGTACGAATTTTGGAAAGATTGGAAGAAACGTCGTCAACGCGAACAAATCACCGATTACCAGAAAGTATGGAATGGAGAAACTCGAAACGGATGGTCGTTGCTTTTACCAGCCAAATATTTGATCGGCAATATTGATCTCACGCGTCATCGAATCGTGCAATTAGGATGGACGGTGGAAGATAAAATCACATCGTTCGCTATGGAGACGGGAATTCTGATTCGTAGTACCAATCAGCTACCGGATGGAAAAAAATCGTCACTATATATCGATATTCCTTGCTCAGCGCCGAAATGAATGCGGAATTATCGAAATTCGTCTACGATCCGAAAAAGTGGCAGCACCAATTCACCACGTACATGACAACGAACAGTGTGGCGTCGTTTTATCGCGTACGAGAAACCAATCAATACCGTCTGTACTTGACGAACGTGTACAAACGGAAATTGGACGAACGCCGTTTCATTTGCCCGATGGCTGATGCGGAATTTCATCTAGCCTATTCCGAACCAGAGACTCGACGATTGAAAGTCATGTTCGGACGTTGGTATGAGCTGGAACCAGAAGATGAATTGTCCGTGGACGAACCAGTGAGTCGATACGAAATTGGCGTGGTATCCTACGATACGGATATGTCCGAAGTCGGCTCGCTAATACCAATCCATTCGACGACGGCCGATTGCGTTTCCATACCCATGGGAACGCGTGACGCCATATTATCATTCCCGGTCTCCAGTCAGGAAATGCTAGTGATCATCTACAATTCAGAGGAAGCGAATGAATTGGAACGTCATATTTGCATCACCTACAATCGACGAGGTACGTGGCAAATGGAGAATCTGATCGAGTTGGTTCAACGGTACGAAACCCAAGATGGGAATTATCTGAGTGTTTTGATATCGTTCGGTCAACTCAAATCGCCGCCGGACTGTTGCCGAATGCTCGATATTCCGATTCTGCGATACTTGGCTCCAATTGAAACGTGCCCGATCGGACACAAGATTCTGGCCCTCACCAAACACGGCGTATTGCAACGATTCACATCGGCGCCGTCGTTGAAATTCCTGGCTGCCAAACGCCTGTACGAGAAGCTAGGATCACGTGTGAAATCGATGAAACGAGAAGAAGTGAAACAAGCCATTGGCGTTGATGTATTCGAAGGATTCCCAGAGAAAGAATCCAATGAACGAATGCCAGCGACCTATTTGTGACCAGAAGGACTGATATGATGATTTCTCAGTCATTGAGTATGAACCTGATTGACGTCTTGTGAAATGCTAATGTTTGAAATGCTGTTCTCTGATTCTGATGATGCGAAAACAAATTCGGTCCAAATAATCGTGTGCTAATTGGAAGTAATTGCGTTCTGTGCCTAATGATTTCTAATTGAAATTGATTTCGTGATATTTTTGGTACATTGATGGTGGGAATGATGTGCCAAACTTCTCGTGGCTTCTCATGGCGAAGGCATACTGTAGCCGCTTCTGGCTATGCCTTCATGAAATTTTTTGCATTTTTGCTCATATGACAACTGTCAAATGCAGAACTGTACAGAACATTCAAAAAGTGATTACGCCTTTTTGCATTCCCAAATAAACTGATAGACAAAATTTGTTTACACCGCAATTGGGAATGATGAATAAAATTCATGAATAAATCGTGGGTCATGAATAGGGATGGATTGCACACACGCACTTGCACAGCATTCTGAATTATCACATAATCACTAGCTCATGCACATCAATTATGCCAACCAGAAAAATTGGAGAATAAAATTTCATTGCACATGTGTCGTTTATTTCTCGCATTCGAAATATTCAGTTGGCATCGAATGACTGCTGGCATTCTCAGCGTGCGTATCCGCTCTCAACGTTGGTGAACCCATCATCGGTGTGATGGATGTGGATTGTGTACCGAATTCGAAATGAAGAGGGGTCGAGAGAACAGAATTGATGGGTGGCCATTGACCGTTGACCATAAGTGTATCTCGAATATAGGAATCTTCGGTTTGAGTACCGATACGTCGTCTCCTGGCTTTCAATTGCATCGTTTGTAATACGCCCATTGCGAATCGATCGGACTTCGATCCGGTCGTATTGACTGGTAGTTGAGTTTCCGCATTGACAATCTCACCGGTCGTAGCGGTTTCCAAATCGCATTCGGAACCGGATATCGTATCCAAGCCAAGTTGATCTTCCAGGATTGCTATAAAATGCCAGGTTTAGTGATGGCATACTGTATCTTTAAAAAAATTTGCGCATGTGACAATGGAAAAATGCTGCTACTTGAACTACAGTATGCCTGAACGTACCTTGAGCCTTTATTTTCAATTCGTCAATCTTGTTTTGGATTAGATTGAAAATCAACGATAGCAATGTAAGACCGATCAAAATGAACGGTGAACCAGCCAGCATGTTCTTGGGATGATTTGGTGTCAAATCACCTAAACCTGAAATGAAATTTCTTGAGCATATTATTAATAGCCTTGACATTGGATATGGATTATTGCTCGATCAGATATGCAAATATGGTCACATATTGATCCAATGGATCAATTCGAAGCGCACTACACCAAACATCATAATGTCAAAGTGATTTTTTGGCCGAATTTTACTCCACTTACCAATAGTACTCAAGCTAATGAAGAAGAAATAGAAAGCTTGAAAATAGGACCATTCACTTTCCCATAATCGAAATATGGCGGCACAAGCCACAATCCATACGACGATCAACATTAAGGCCAATGGTAATGGGAAATCGAATTGGTGCAGATCTTCCTGAGGTTCGTTAAGGCTGATCAAGAAATCTCGACCTTTCGATTTCAATCTTCGATATTTCAACGCTTGCCACATATGAACGAAGGCGTGTCTGACGATCGTGTATGCCCTTTTCAATACTCTCGTTAGCAATTTCCCGAAATCACTTAGCACAGCCAAAACCAACGGGATACCGATGATCGCGTAAATGATGGTGGCTATTTGGCCCTGATGTGTGGTCGGATAAAAATGACCGTACCCAATAGTTGTGTATACAGTGAACGAATAAAATATGCCGTCCCAAATATCCCAATGAGGGAAGGTTTTTGCGAATAAGGTTTTATTCGTTTGATATTCTAATAACACACGGTCCAGTTCCGATCTGTTGGCATTGGGTGCATGATCCAGAATTCTATCAATTAGTATGGCACGCTCATTATGGACTTGCAAATTCTGATGAGCTCGTTCCTTTTCCAAATTATCTTTCTCCAATGTACTGAACATTATGCCACCGATAAATGAATAAACCACAATTGTAGATATGAACGCCCAATGACGTAAACCCAGATTTTGATATATGGATCTCCAAAGGGTTCTGATTTTGAACCATGTACTTTTACGACTACATTCTTCACCGTCGTGGTGGTGATGACCTTTCGGGTGGAAAATCGGATCGGGTTGATTCATTTTATGCGGATGATACAATTTCATCGCTTCTTCCGAAGATAAGGCAGGAAGTTGAGCCGCTTCGTCTAAGATCGTACGTTTATGCTTCTTGACCAAATAACGAAATCGACTGGGTGGTTTTTGTTCCATTTCTTCTAATCTCGCTATCGGAGCATCGTTTGGCTTGTTTCTATGGACGCTGTTTCGTCTATTCATTTTTCTTTCCTGGCTAATGAAGTTTATTACTACTAAGTATAATGATAATTGCTTTCTCGACGCAGTCTCGCAGTGAAAAGGGGGCTTCGGAGTCGGATGCGAGGGTCTGTGACCCAGGTATTTACTAGAAACGTCTAAGAATACTTGCTCGGAAGTTTGTGTTCAGACATGTCAAAGAAGTGTTCAGGGTTTTCGTGGAGCTGAATGGGGAAAAACTCCTCGGCTAGGTAGGCAGTGGAATCAAACTTTCTCTTTTCCTTTCCCCTTGAACGTAGGCCAACTGTCGTGGAGGAAGAGTGAAAATGTCTGGCTGGTGTCTCATTCAAGAATCTTATTTGTTGAAAAGACGAACGAAAGCACCTTCGAAAATCTGGAAACGCGGCTTCAGAAGAGCCCCCGAATATTCATTATATAAACAGAAAAGTCCAGGAGTATGAAAATTTTAAGCACGTAATAAGCTACATGTTCGAGGTAAAAGAGGAGAGGATTCACTTCGAATAAGCTAAACTAATATCTCCTGTCAAGAATATCCAGAGGCATTCATATTGATGCCAACTTTTTGCTCCCGAGGCCTCTGAGGCCGTTTGGAAAATGAAAATTTGATGTCTGGACCAATCAATATGAGAATGCTTGGGCTCTAGCTGTTGATTGAGAAATGAGAAAACATGGACATGCCAAGGTCAATGCTGGTCATTTGCATAACGGATATTGGCTTGATCACTAACTGCAAAAATACATGCAAATTTGGTTTGGATTGAAGAATTTGTAGGATGAAAGCAGCAATGGCTCAAGTGCTGCAATCCAACGACCCTTGCTGGTATTGCAATGGCAATCCGGAACCACTGAAATCCCCATTTCCAAGCATAAGAACCCATAACAAAGCCTTTCATCTCCAGATGCAATTACGGAAGATTTCTTTGACGCCACAAAAACAGGATATGAAATACTAAAAAACCGCTGAGGCGTATCCTTTATCTAGCTACGTATAAGTAAAGCATAAAAGGTATCTCTGAAATCGATCAGAATAAGCTGAACACGCTTTTGGTGTTCCAGGATGTAAAACTGGGCCACTTTTCTGAAGGCCTCGTTATTCTACAGGAGTCAATTATGGCCAGTAATTTTCAAGTCTTTATAATCAGCTATGCTGAATTTGATGTTAGCTTTATGACTGTGGCATGAAAAGGCGTTTTACCACACAAAAACGCCTGCTATTTTCTTTGAACATTCCTTGAATCATGGACCGGATTTGCGTGTAAATAAATGCCTTTGATCATTATTCATTCTATTCCAGCATGTGAGCTCAGCTTCAAGAAGGCAAAAAGAAGGAGCAAGCGTTTACAGTAATCCATAAAAAGGCAGTCTGCCAAAACATGAGCACCGTAGTACCCTTGTTACAATAATTTCTTTGATGTAGGATCGATCGATCAGGTTATCAGCATTCTATACAAAATAATCGATCAATGATCACCAAAATCATCAAATAGCAAAATTATTTGCATGTATGATAAGCTACTCATTGAACACGAAATTTTTTCTGCTCAAGATTCTTTAGAACCTTGTATTCGAAGCCTTGCCCCATCTCGTTCGCTTCAAAATTTATTCTACGCTTCCAGATGATCATGACCCCGAATCAGATGGCTTGTTTATTGTGAAGTAAAAATGCATTTTTAAATTCAGCCCTTAAGGAGGTCATGTACTGAATTTCCAATACCCAAACTACATATGGAAGTTGGACGGAAATGAGAACTAGTTTCCAAAGAAGGTTCTTCACCTTTCTCGGTACCAATACTGTACTCGTACTGTTCGCAAATTTTCACTACTACTTGTTCGCTTGCACGCTCAAAAAATATGGCTGATCATAAACCGTTGCATCAATCAGCAATGGCTGAGGAAAATCATAAGAAAAATCGAAAGCCATTATTCGAGTATCCAGCATTGCCTCGATTCGAATTGGCATTTTACGCCCTCGTTGTCTTCGGTTCCATAATTTACGCTTGGACCATAATTTACAACCATAGTCGCACTTATCAATGGAACAAGGCCGGAATCATGGAAGCTTACGAAGACGTGAAGCTGCCGTTCGGTTTGGGTACTCGTAGGAAAGATTCCACCGAATCCGAATGGGAACTGTGGAAAATGTACGCCTTCAAAATTATCCCATGGATGTTTGGGCATTCATTGCTATTCAATTTCGGAGAGCAGATTTTACCAAATTCCATTTGGACCGTTGGAATGCTATTTTATTGGCTAGTAGCTCATTTATACATTGCCGGTCGTCTGGTGATGATGGCAGTAATCATAGAAGGCCTCATGATCTACGTCCTGGCTCGCATCACTCGATCGAAATCGCTCACTTGGCTCGTGGGATTGGGATTCATCTATGCGACGGCATCGACCGATTATTTCGTCATTTGGGATGAATACGGATTCGGTTTCTATATTATCGTATTGATGTTCCCGTATAAAACCGTAGCATTCCTTAGTTATACAACGGAAATGTTGGATCACAGAAAAGCGGCCGAAGAGAAAGCGGATAAAAATGACAGCAAAAAATCCGCGTGGGAAGATGCATTTTTGAAAGGCATATATAAAATGTTCTGGTACGCATTTTATCTTCCGTATTGTTGCCATTTGATCGTGATTTACAAAAGATTCCCTAATCAATTGAACGCCAGACCACATCAGCAGAGAAACGGATGGGGAATTGCGAAATTCGGTGCACGCATTTTATTCTGGGCCATGTTAGCCGAATTGGCCACATATTTATTCTACTTCGACGCAATGATGCAGAATTACGAATATTTGAAAACTATCCGAAAAGATTTGCTAGTATGCATCGGATACGCGTGCGGTCAATTTTTCCATCTAAAATACGTCATCATATTCGGGATGCCTTCGTTTTTCGCTCGGCTGGACAACATGCAACCGCCGGACGGTCCGATTTGCCTGGCACGCGTTTCCCTGTATTCGAAAGTATGGCGCAGTTTCGACAGGGGCCTTTATGATTTCTTCAAAGAATACATATTCTTGCCGATATGTCGACCAACGTTCAGTATACCGAGAAAGATTCTAGGCGTTTTCGTAAGCTACGGTTTCGTCGTGATTTGGCACGGGACCACTCATCAGTACATCGTTTGGATCGTATTGAATATCAGTGAACTTTTCCTCGAGACTATTGCGAAGGTCATCTACAGTATCCCAGGCGTGAAGCATTTTAGAGAAACCTGTATTTCCGATCTAAATTTGCGCAGATTCTTGGGATGGTTGCAAGTGATCACGTTCGCCTTCGGGTTGTATTCGAATTTCTACTTCTTGGGAAGCTCTGAGAGCGGTTACGTGTTTGTGGAACGCATTTTCTGGCAAGAAACGGTCCCTGTGAAATGGCCTTTCATATTATTGATATGTCAAGGATATTGCTTTTCTCACCTTTGCATGGAGGTTGATAGGAGGAAAAGTGAAAATGCCAAAATTGATGGCCACTCGAAGAAGCATGATTAGTGCTTTTTAGGAGTTTTTCGGAAAGCTAAACTTAGGATATGCTTGTGTGCACTAGGTATCAGGCCTATTTTTTATACAATATAAAATCCCTGGGATCAGATTAGCCAACATGTTTTCATTGCATTTTGTAATAGACTTGATGATCAATATGGAACTATGCTAGCTAATGATTGATGGCTCAATGTTATTCTCAATACCAGTCGCCTAAATACCTAGGTGCCAGCAAAGGTACCGCATAAACATATTACTTGGTAAATAATCAGCTATGCATGACCATTCCGTTGCTGCAATAAATGCATCAATGCTTGATAATTTGTCGTCAAGTCTACTGAACCCATTTTCAATCATCCATTTTCGCTACCACCTTCCGATTTAGCATTAGTCAATCGGTTAGTGGCTAAAGCATTCGAATTGCAATTGCGTAATGTCCAATAATAGTAGTGAATTCGAAAATTCCTGTATTCGACCGTACATTTTCTGGATAGCCAGAGATTTTGTATACGCGATCACGTATTTCGTATTAGCAATCCTACACGTTTTTGTGGGCGGTTTCGGTCACGTACTCGGTTTTATAGTCATGTATAAAGAATCTCGAAAAAGGCCCGCATTCATGTACCAAGCATTCGTGTACGGTGCGGATGGTGCGAAAATCTTTGCCTGCACTCTATGGTACGTATCCTTACGTTGGTGGTCCGGATTCTCGAATCCATTTTTTTCGCCTAAATGGTTTCGAGGAAATTTCGTGCTAATGTGGTACGCAGCACATTTAGCATCACCATTAGGTAACGCCTGTGTAAATGTAGTGCTTCTCTTATCAGTGGCCATGGCGGCTGATCGATGGTTGGCCATCGCAAGACCTCATCAACACGCTAAAGCTAATCACAGAAAATGGCAGAACTTGGCATTGGTCATCTCAATATTCTTGGCTTTCTCCACTAGTATATTCGATTGCTTTCGATACTACCTGACTTTTGATCAACACGAACACCTGTTTAAAATTACTGTGGACGTACTGTACATTTCGAAATCCACATCACGATTCTTGATATATTTGCGTAATATCGTGCAAGTAGCCGGGGTTCTGGCTTTGATCGTTCTGAATTTAGCCGCAATACGCGCTTTCCAACGATTAGCGAAGCAGCAAGTTGGAGTGACCAATGATAAAAGGGCATTGGAAAGGAAGA
The DNA here is from genome assembly GCA_034695185.1 of Discolaimus major. Classification (NCBI taxonomy): domain Eukaryota; kingdom Metazoa; phylum Nematoda; class Enoplea; order Dorylaimida; family Qudsianematidae; genus Discolaimus; species Discolaimus major. Next base: position 22,607 of record JAQIWJ010000326.1, read on the forward strand.
AAGCGGAGAGGACGTTGAATTTATTGAGCTTTTCTCAATGCCTGTTCATGATCGCTGCCGGTGGATCCCGAGTCGTTTATTACATGCTAGTTTATCACGCTCCGTTATTCTTGACTTGCGAAGGTGTCAATGTTGGACCATTGGTGGAATCCATAAATATGATATGCACGATTTTGGTATTCTTCGTATCTTTATGGATTAGCCAGCCATTTAGATTGTTGATTGCTAAACAACTTGGCATTGGCATGGCCAAAGTTATGCATTTGAGTACGGCAGGTGAAACGGGATTTACATGATGACATTTTTCATTGCACTCTTGGAATATGTTTTTTTCATTATTTATATATACCGTAGACGCTCGTTTATTGCTTGTATTGTTTCAAAGCATGGTCAGGGGTGCGTATATTCAAGAGAGTCGTTATATTTTTTTCAAACATCAATTTTGCCCAAAAATTCCCATTTTTTGCCAATAGTATTCCATTTCGCACATCAATGACCACTGGTCAAAGTGGGCGGGGTGTTTCTAATCGAGAGGGATTATTTCAACTCCCTCAGAGAGATGTGTCTGCTCGAGGAGTGTTTTACCCCCTCCCCCTGGGCAGGGAAAGATATGGTCAAAGAAATTCGAGACCGATTTTTTGGCCACTGCATGTAGAATGCGAAATTATCTTTCGTTATGGCCATTTTCATTAGCCAAGCCAATATCATGGCTTTTCTAGCCTTGCCATTTTCATTGCAAGCATTCGTCTTGGGTATACTGTAACCGCTTTTACCTACTGTTGGTTCCCAGTCTTTTTCTAGTCAACGTTGCTGGAAATTTCCGTCTGAGCCAACTAAAGAGGTGTGGCGTTCTCTGATTGGTCGATTTCAGACGCATCCGACCAATCAGAAACGTTATTTCAGGTTTGCCTATACTAGGGGACTATATAGGCGATGCTCAAAATCACCAATCGATTTCCGGATCCATTGGAAGCTATTAGCCCAACCAAACGAACGAAGATCGATGAATCGATATGATCGAGTAATGGCGATGTTAAATGCGAACAAAGATCGAGGAGCCGAAAATTCAAGGGTGAATGATGATTTTATTTTTTGATCAAATGATCAATACTAATCAACCCAATTTTCAGGAATCGATTTTGATAACGGTACAATTGGGACGTCATTGGTTCGGTCAATCAAATCGAGAAAAACGGTGGAATTCGAATGATGG
>JAQIWJ010000327.1:0-23800 GCA_034695185.1 Discolaimus major
GCTGATATACTGTAACCGCTATTTCACACGCTGTACTTTACGGCGTGATCAGGGTGTACTGTAATCGCTATTTCACAGCGTGATCAGGGTGTACTGTAACCGTTATGGTGCGTACCAAGTTCTTCGTTTCCAATGGATTTTCATGCGTGCATTCGGTACTTCGACTTTGAGGCTCCGATTCGCCTGTCAATGAGGAATTATCCACCTAAAAAATTCACTTTTGCATCGGGATAACCGACTTGGGCGGAGCCATGTGACCCCGCCTCCTGAATCTGATTGGACCCAATACCTTTAATCCGTGTTGTTGTATGATTCTCATATCAGCCGGTATCCGATCGCCGCCTTTCACTTCCACCAAATCACCCACCACGATCTCTTCCGTACGGATAATATGCTTTTCTCCACCACGCCATACGTTGGCGTACTGAAAATTTATTTTCGGTATGCGTATGGAGGGATTATGAAAAACATACATTCGGGATCATGTCCTTGAATGATTCCATGATTTTCGAACTTTTCGCTTCTTGATAATATTGGAAGCAACCGGTGACGATGACCACAGTGGCCAATACGATGCCCAGGTAGAGCTGGAAAAATTGATTTTGGATTACTGTAGCTTCAAGCATAATCACCTATGCTGTTTCTAATGGTGCCTGAATTTGTCATGCACAATGAAGGCTAGCATAAATCTTGGTATAATCAGCTCTGCTGATTTCAATTGCTTTATTACGATCAAAAAATCGCCTGTTTTTTTGAAATTGCGAATAAATGTAACTATTAGATTCTGCACGCTCGAATGTACGGTATTTCAATGATGCCATTCTCAATTTGCATTGCAAGCAAAATGACCGCAAGCTACAGTATGGTCCATTATACCAGACCTCGCATGCGCATCGATGCGGTTACAGTACGCCTCGCACTGAACCAATCGGACATTGCGCAATTATCGATCTTCCGCTTACATTATCATTCGCCGGCTCTTCGGACGTTGCGTAATCGACGCCGAACGCGATGAAGCATAAAATCGCTCCGATCCAAAGCAACATGGCGAACCCGCCGAAAAGATTTTTCGCGAATTTCACCCATTCGGGTACTTTCGGCGGCGGCGTCAACGCGTTCGGTCCGTCTCTGATCAGAACTTGCCTAGCCATATTCTCGGTTAATCCATTAGTTGGATCGGTGTGAAATTTCGAATACAATTCGTCCAACGTGATCGTGTGTTCGACCATTGTGACCTCTTGTTTGAGATCCTCCAATTGCGCTTTCGTGCTTCCATGTTTGAAAACTTCCGACGGTTTCGGGCTGGTCGTTTTGACCAACGATTGTTTCTCGATTTTCGAGAAGCTGCCTCTGGACATCGCGCAAGATTTATAGTATTCCGCCGATGCAAAATTGCAGTCTTCGCAGAACCGACTAGGAAAATGACGAATGCGAAATTCGTCTCCAATGCAAAAATAGCCGAAGGGGAAAACTTTTTCACCGACTCTATATGCGCGTCGAATTTAGGCCAGAACTCGGCAGGGAGAATAGAATTTGTGAAGAACTGGTTTTCCTTCTCAATATACGCCATCTTTTGTATATTCCCAAAAACACTGTCGATACGAAATAGTCCAATACGCCTTTGATTGACAATCGTGCGACCATGCATGCGTGCACGAAACTAGACTTTCAAAATTTCTACCAGCCTTGTACCCCCTGCGGGACATGTGTATAGAAATTTACATTTTTGTAATACAAGTGCCCGCAAATAAACTATTTTTTGAATGGACTGTCTTTCTCAAACGGTAATAGATTTTGGGAATATCGATTTTCGGTGATTTTTCATACGATATTAGCAGAAAAATGAGCATCAAAGCCATATATTCTAATCTGAAAAGCATGCTGAACATGATGGCGATGTTTATTTTCGCAAATGATCGATATTGATCAAGTTGATCAGATTATCGTTTTTGGAAATATTGATTTCTGAGTGATCAGAGCGTGATCAATGGATGCAGCATGATCGATTGTCCAGGAAAACATCGTCCAATAACGTCTATATCTTTATCTATGTTCTGAAATCACCGATCGAAAGTCGTGTGCTAAAAGTATTGGCAATTTCAAAATTTTATACCATTCTCATGAGGCATTGGCTGAGAAAAATTTCACCTGCGATACCAAGGAGCATAAAACATACGCAAATTTTCATATCATCCCTTTTTCCAGGGTACTCGAAAAATGAGAGTGCTCGGAGGAAATTTTCCAACGCATTGCCGTTTTTGGATAGAGTGTAATTCGAGATTGCATTGATTGAGCATACCGTAAATACGCAAATAGAAGCCCGGGGCATTTATTTTTTCAACTGGGTCTGGGGAGGGGCAATTATTCGAGGTATTGGTCATTTTACATGGAAAAAGGTGCCCGGGGAGGGGTATTTATTCGAGGGGGCATCTATTTGAGGGGGGGAATAAATGAGTATTTACGGTAATTAGGAAGTTGATCACAATAATCGATTTTCGATATATCGATTTTTGAGTGATGAAAGCGTGCTCACTCGATAGAGCATATTCGACTGTGTAGGATTCCGCTCCTTTTGGCGTTGCCAGATTCTAGGTATCACTCATACTCAACAAGTTGATCAAAATGATCGATTTTCTAAGTATTGATTTCAAAGTGATCAGACCACGATCAATGGATCCATCGTAATGGATTGTACTGGAAAACATCTTTTCACAATGCCTATACCTTTGTGTCGTCCTGAACTATTGATTGAAAATCATGTGCTCAAGTATAGACAACTCCAAAATTTGAAATTTTGAAATATACGCGATCGGTGCACTAAATACACATTTTCTAGGACAAATAACCATGCTGATTCTAAAAATCACGTTTATTTTGCTGTACGATCGGCATTTAGAACTTTGATCAATATAATCGAATTTTTGTTAGAGAAGTGATTATTTGATTTTGACAACGCCAATCGATTCTCCGTGCTGCATTGTCCAGGAAAATATACCCACATGCCATATCTATCTTTTTCTATATGAAAATATCAGCGATCAATAATCCTGTGTACAGGATAGGCGAAGGAAAATTTTCAAAATCGATAATTTACACGATTACTGCAATGAAAGCATATTTTCTAGGATAGTTTGATGCGCTGATCATCGTGGTGTCATCAGCTTTGCTCGACGACGCATATTTTAAAACTGATCCGGAATATTGATTTTCTAGATATCGATCACAGATCAGTTGTGATGTGACCATGAGATAGAGCATGATCGATTCTATTGGGGAGAATACATAAATCAGGATTATCGATTCAAACAGTGATTGGGAATCTGTAAATACACATTCATATCCATCAATTTTCTGAAAATGGCAAGTGGTGCCCATAACTAGTCAGAATATTCTGGTCACCCAATTGTGAGGGCAGATTGGTTGACGTCAGTAGATTCTGGTATCAAATATTTACATTTATGATGTTTATATTAGTTTTGATTTGTGCAGTCTTGTAAAATGAACGAATCTATACTGTAATGCACTGAATGATGTAAATCTTGAGTTCCAACTTAACATTACTTTCAGTGCTGTTGATAAGATATCTTTCCTCATCGATCAGATTTATGAATACCTACACTAACATGTATGCGATAATGGACTAATCCATGTGATCAGGCATGATCACTAGTCAATACTACATTCGACACAAAAAGTCACACGAATTTCATCAATGAAACCTCGTTCCACTCATTTGCAATGGGGATGAATTGGACGAATATCGCAACTGATCCGCATCAGATGGCATGTATGAACTCACAGATTCCGTTCTTACAGACAATGTGCGTCCGGTCACCTGCTGTTGCCTCGTTGCTTCTCTCAATCTGAATTCTTGCAAATATTGTGATACAGGCGACAATGGAGGGACAGTCTCATCATTGCGTGCTTCTGGTTTCTTGGGCACTGGACTTTCTCTTGGTCCTTTTTGGGTACTAAATCTAACAGAAGCAGCAGTGCCATAGGAACTGACACGACTTCTGGATACAGCATCATCCGTACTGATCGCAGTGCTTTTGGACGGGCGTCTGGATGTGTCCACTTGTTGTTCTAGAGCAGTGGCCACTGATTGACCAGAAGATTGACTGCTGCTTGACCTCTTAGATGATCCAGTGTTGCTTTTGGATAATTCTTCTGGAACACTGGTATACTCTAAATCCGATTCAGCTTCTGAAGCTTCGATGGCTGTAGCCACAGATTCAGTGAATGGCGAAGGGCCTCTGCTTGGTGGTTCGCTTTTTACGGATGATGAACTTAGGCTCGCTGTCCTCGGTTTGCTTTTTATGGACTGCCTTGACATACGTCGAGGAGCAGTGATTTTTTGATGTTTCTGGCCCAATGCAGATGCGCTGCGTTGGCTAATCGATAGCAATCGCTTTGGTCTTGTATCTTGATCAGCGCTCTGAGTTCCCACAGGTTGCCTAGGCGCAGATTCACCAATGGCCTGAATCAATAGTTTAACGTCGTTCAGGGTCAACGCACTGCTGGACGTTGGCTTTCTGGATATTGCAGACGCGGATCTGGGTCTCCTTTCCTTAGTCCTTGGGTTGGAATCAGTTTGAGTTTCCGATGTGCGAGCACCAATGAATTTGGTCTCTGATGCCATATCGCATTCGATCGCTTCATCTTTCATGTACACTTTTTTTGTTAGTTGGGATGCTGGTCTAGGAACATTCACTGTCACTGGTCCATGATACAATGGCAAGTATGCCAATCGTTGGACGTACGATTTCGTCATACCATAACCACTGGCTTTTTGCAAATACAGTTTACTGTAGACATTGAAACTGTTATTACTCGGTCCACTCCATGGTGGATCGTAGGCCAACATGGCCTTTTTCTTGCGGATGGCAGCTTGGTCATCTGCTAATCTTCTCTCGATTCTGTATTGATTTTTTGCGATTGCCAATGGTTGAGTTGGTTTCCTTGGATGATCAGGTACATGATCAAAATCAAATCGACTTTGAGAAGTATTTCTAGGTGCATCGCTTCTAGTCATTCTCTCAAGCTCCTTGATCAATCTGCGAATCGAATTATCTCGATCATGGTGATCGGGAGTATTGATCTGGGGCTTGCTGAGGTCCGATATTGCAATGGATGATTTTGGCCGCCTACTGTCGACGCTGTGGGATCGCTGCGATGACTGCTTGGTTGAGGATGATGTTGTGGATGATGTATCCTGAAAAAATAGTGTTAACAAGGCTTGCTCTAACAAACTTTTGTAAGCAACGACCAGGGAGTGGACCATCAGTGATCATGATAAAAGGTACCTCAGGGGATAGACCCTGCTGTTCCAAGATACTGTCATTATCGTCCAATATTTGCATAACTGCTGTCCTCTACTGGTAATAACATGTACAGATTTTGATATCATATTGATGTTTCGTACAACACTGGAAAATCTGAGATCACTGCAAAAAGCAACCATGCAAAGCGAAATTATCAATGCTGTTTTCCCTTCATTCTGACGACTCGACTCAAACATAGCTAGCTATACAGGTGATTTCAAAGACGACTGTGAATATGGATGCCACCACTGCTGGATATAACATAACCAATGCTTATCATCCCAATTCTACCTGTCCAAATGCTTTCATTTATGAAGATGATTGGTTCATTTTGTTGGGTCACTTGATTCCGCATTTTCTAGCCATGATTGCAAATTTCATCCTTGTGATTCTGTCCATTATTTTCATTCGAGGTGGATGTGTTTACCATAATGATCAAACGAAACAATTATTCTATTTTGTGTGCAATGGGTCTGTGGCTGCCAGTGTGAGAAGCTTCTTGCAATTCGCTTCTCTGATGGAACACCAGCTGGCAACAACCAATTTTTTGAAATTTCGGTGGGATTATGGGACAGGCAGTGCTGCAATGCTATTTAGTAATTACGTTTTGTATTTCCTAACAAATTCGCTTCACACATTGGCCCATTGTAATTTAACGGTTGTGCTGAGTGTGAATGCCATTTTATTCCTTCTCATGCCGCTCCGTTATCATGCTTTGCTAACCACCAAGCGTTGTTTGATCATCTGTGGATGTACATGGTCATTATCAGCTGTGGAAGCTTTGAGGATCGTTGCCTATTATTATGTCATCAAATCGAACGACCCTGCGACTCATATGATGGTCATTGCTGGTGTTTCTTGTGCACTTGTCGAAGTGCTTCCAATTGTCCTGCATTTACAGTTTCTTTTATCGTAACATACCTGATACAATGCAAGAATCGATAGGAGGGTTCATGTGAGTCACAAACGAACCGTTCATCCCGCCGTATGTTTTATCAGTCTTGCGTATTTTTATCATTCCGATTTTTTTGATGGTCACATTTCTGCCAATAGCTGCGGTTGGTGACCTAATATCCTTTTGCTTATTATCCAGCCAGTGCTTTCTCCTCATAATGCACATCGTTTGTGATGACAGGGCTTATTTGGCCATGATGATTGCTTTCGCTTTGCTGAGCAACATCTATTTATTGGGAATGCCAATCGTGATAGTGCTTACTCATCGGTCGTACAAGGAAAATGTTGGGAGATTATTTTGGATGACTGTGAGGAAACTACGCACTTGGTATGGAGGATATGACCGTCATGAACAGAGATGCACGTTGGACGTAACCATGGTCGAAGGCAGCAGTTTATGGAGACACCTGTGTAGTTCTTCAATGCTTATGAAAATGCATGGACTGATATCAATCCATTGAACCAGCCTAATCCATTGATATGTATGAATGTGACTGAAAATCATGTCTGTTTAATATACACTCGATTAGGTTATACCTGTTATATACTGTATTACTTTTCTTAATCAAGGCTGCATTTGTACCGCAGTGATTAATAATTGATTAGGAATGACCAAGATGAATTGAGGGTCATGGTCACCTTTGATACATTATTGTGTTGCATGAAAAATGCGGATACTGGATGGTCTTTTGTCAAACTGTGAAATCAATCACAATATTCATCTCCATGATACAAAATAATAGAATTAAACGCAATGATCAAATACTGTGCACCCTTTTAGTTGCATGTCAATAATGGTTTCAAATTTCACTTAGTATGTTCGTTTTGTCCATTTTCACCCCCAGGCAGAGTTGGATGACAACATAGGGGCCTAGTTTTTCCCATCCAGAAAGCACCATGCTCAGTGACGCGTAAAAGTTACTGCAGTACTAATAGACGCTATGTGATTATTATAGTGGATACTGTGAGAGTGTGCAAAACCAGACCTCGCTTACCTCAACATTCGACCCATGGTTACTGACTGCTTTCTTTGAGATTTTCCCATTTTGCACACTGGGACTTCTGGATGAATTCTGCCCTCTTCCAACCTCATTCGCAGCCTGATCAGATTGATCAGTTTGTATCTCAACGTTGACAGCCAAATTCCTCTCATCAGTTTGAGTATCAGCATTCACAATTGTCTTTTCTTGATCTTTATTCGCACTAGTTTCCAATGTATACCCAATCATGGATGTTGGCATCCATGCAGCCGCATTTCTCTGATTCATTTGTTCGTGTTGAATAAAGAAATCATCCATGGATGCACCTAATTGCCATATCCTATATCCGATTCTCAATTCGGCTCTTTTCCTTCCAAGATCATCTTTCAAATCAGCAACACCAGCCGAAGTGAATTTCGATGCTGATTCCTCCTCACTGCCACCGTTTTCCAAAAAATAAGCAGCAGCTGCTGAAAGGCTCAATTGAGCATTCAATAACAAAATAGGCGACACTTGGTCAGTTCTGTTCCCAACCAAAGCCAAAATCAAGTTGCCAATTTTCAATTGATCAATCAAATTTCTTCGATTACATCTTAGCATAGCTGATTTCCCTGTTTGCAGATTCACCACTTTCTTCTCATTATTTGCATCTCTGAGCAATGTATTTGGCAGATCATTGGCTAATCGCAAAGGGGTAAATGACAAGAATTGAGCAAGTAATGAGCATGAGGTGATCGAATTCGATTCGGAAGGCGTTGTGGTATTGCGAAGAATGGTTAGGCTTTCAACCGCAACGTCCAGGCAAAATAGGCGGTCAATGGTGGTCATTTTGGTGGGAGATCGAAAGTGTGAGGAATGGAAATGATGGGTCTAAATATGAATTGTTCTTACTGTTGCTATGGTTTCTTGCTATGTTTGCATTTATGCATCTGGGCATGTGTTTGAAATCGATGACAGTCGTATTGTGACGGTAAGAAAGGGATCATGTTCTTGCAATTTTCTTTGACATATTGCCAGTCAATATTTTTACACTCATCAGATTGAGTCTGCATACATGCATGTTGTTTAGCAGTGAATGAGAATAAGAAATCAGTCACATTTGCAATTAGATCATCTTGTGATGAATGTACAGTTTTGTCTATCGCCCTTTAAAGATCCTACGCTGGAAAAGATTTCATAAAGCGCCAACACTTTCGAATTGCTTATTTTACATCTAAAAGCTGCTCCTTTGTAGAATCACAAAATCCATTTTGAATGAATAGTAATTTCTGCGTAGGTGAAGTGCATCAATCAAAAATCAGCAAGCACAGTGTTAGCTAAGGGCAAAGTCTTGACAACCTGTTCTGAATATGCTAATTTTTCGCTAGCTCGGCGGTCGGAGACAGGGCAATTGTGTTTCAATTTGTATACATCGAAGCGGAAGAGAATTGGCTACGAAACGAAAATAGCATGGCACATATGTATCAAAAGCAAATTATGGTTATCTACTCCAAGTCAATGCGCTCAATAACAAGGCATCATTTTGATCTAATCAAGGTGTTAGCATGTACCATTTTAATTGGTTTGGGGGGTGCAGGAAGAATATCAATTTTCCTTTCTTGTCGTCTCGATTATCGGTCGATCGCTATGGAAGCTGCGTTGGAGAAAGTTCATGCCTTGTGTCCAATGTTTAATTTATCAGACAAGATTGTTGCGAATTTTAACCTGACCCAGTTCTTGCATCCTGGTACTGAACTGCCTGAATTATTATGCTACTATGAAAGTACCCTTGACCTGGAATCAATAGCGGATAAAATTTTCTACCACATCAACTTATTGGCACTGATCTTGGGGATTCCCAATAATGCAATCTCATTTGTCATGTTTTGTGCTAAAGAATTCAACACTGTCAGCTGCTGCTACCACCGCGTGATCAATGGGCTGGATTTACTGTATTGTATTTTTATACTCGATATCGGTCTGGCAGTGCAGGGCCGGCTGGACTGGATTTAAATAAGAATGCCTCTATATATATGTGAAATGCATTTTCTTGTACTAATATCAGTGTACTCTGTGCCGATTTGAAGGCCTCCGTGATATTGTTGGAATGATAATCCCTTGGAAGTGACAACCAATGTGATTATTGATATGCAGTACAAACATACTGTAACGGTACGTCAGTTATAAGATTTTCATTTATCATAACAATTTTTCTTGATTTGCTTCAAGTGTGGACGATTGGAAGCCGAAAGCAAGCATAAAGTTTTCCTCTTCAATCACATCCAGGGAAACAGCCAGGCCTGCAAGATGGCTTGCACCTGAAAGACAGGGTATGATCACCCAGCACCTTGTAATAATGGATTAAAATAAATTGCGTCACGTACTGAAGCAATTCACCTTGATCTTTCGATGATGTAATCGGTTTGGTACTCGTGGCATCTCTTGCAGAAGCTGGTGGAGTTCCGTTCGGAAAGGTCACTGAGCTGGCATTGATGAATTCCTGAAGTATCGAAAGAAGTTGAACTTTTCGTTGCACGCAGCATAAGAAATTGAATCGCTGAGGTCAACATCGCCTTTCAAATTTACCTCCATTGACTTCTTGATCAAGGTCGCTAGTACCAGGCACACGACAAAGGAGGCTTTTATCATTATGGATCGAATCAGAAAACCTTCGAAATTTTTACCAGTCTGCCGATGTTCCCAAACTTACCACTTATTAACGAATGAACAAATATATATCATCTAAAAGCAATCTTTGAGTAGAATTTTAAATTCTACTTATGCTGTCCAAATTAAAACTACATTTCGAAATCTGACTTTATAATTCAAAATTCTATTCGCCTTTTATGGTTTACTTCCGCATCAGTTCATAAATGCTATATAATAGCTCGTTTTTTTTTATTGACACGTGAAATTTTGCATTTGCATCCTCTTATCGGCTACAAAGCAACCGCCAAAAAGGCCTTTTTGAGAAGCTAATTGCGCAATAAGGCATTGCCTTTGTAGCTCATGTTTGGACTGCTGATCTTCTCGGATAACCAAATGATATCACCTCTAAATCTAGCCTGAAGAAAGTAATACACACAAACATGTTCCATTTCGCATTCTTTTCTAAATCCTCTGCACCTCAATATTATGAAAAATCAATTTAAAATCTGGAATTTGGCATCCACAGCCACACAGCATCGATTTTTGAGCGGGCAGATTAAGTTGAGCCTTCTGATGCCACATCAACGCTAGGTGGTTGCCGCATGCAGAATTTGTTTTTGGAAACTGCTGGCTTTGTGTGTCTGTGTTTGGTTTTGATGAGCACTCTGCGCAGTCCAAAATGGGCAAAAATGCAATTGGCCCCATGTTAACGCTGGTCTTCAGGATCATTCAAAGCAATGCTGCAAATGATGATGGACCTGGTAAGTAACAAGTTGGCCATAATTTCCAATCATACTCATAAACTCAATTGAGTTTAGTGATAAACACCGATATGATCATGTTCTACAACAAATTCATGGATCCTGTTGGTTATATCCGTACTGATGGATACATCGGCATCACATGCGATCTGGGTACATTGGGAAAAACATGCGATTGTCAGAATGTCCATTTGATCGATCCCAATAATCACACGCTGATGTCAACCGTTTGTTATCGCCGAGTCAAATTTATGATGGAAGTCAAGGAAAATAGCACATTTGGCGAATATCGATGCCGTTACCTGAACTACACATCCAAGAATACGTTCAATTTCACTTATCGATTATGTAAGTGATACATGGTCACAAATTTCTAGTAATCAATGTCCGGATTTTCAGGCTCTGACACAGAAGAAAGTTGCAAAACAATACATCAAAGCTGTGCAAACGGACACCCGAAATGTGATCACAAATATTGCGTTATCACTGCGAATGGAACTTTCCCTTGCGTTTGCCCCCATGATGAACCATTGAAATCGGCACAATGCGCAAAAACTGATGTGAACCCTTGTCCATCCCACAAATTGATGAATAGGAGCTGTGAATATGATGGGCATGCTTTCGATGCGATGTCCAACATGCCCTGTGATGAATGTAAGCCATGATTTTCAATTTAGCACAGCTAAGAATGCTCATTTTTCAGTTGAGGTAAAACCACGAATCAGCATTAACCGAGATGCCATGACCTTCCTTGGACAAAAGCAAATGGCATTTTTGTATCCTCCTAAGCATCCAGCTGACCATGGACATATTCCGAGCATGCTGATTGATGGTCCTTATTGTCAGTCTTGCGCATTCGGTGTCAAAGTTGAATGTTCCATCATGAACGATCAAGGCGAAATCATGGAATCAAAGGAATTTCGGTATTCCGTCAATCCCACGGGCAGAGATTGGGAATATCCACTCAACCATTCCATCTTTGGCTCAAGCGGATTCGAGATCCTGAAATTCCAATGTATATTTTACAATGTATCCAATGATACCACCACTGATACGCACATGGCTATGATGACTAATTATCTTATCAAGCCAGGTGAGAGTATTTCGATAGAAAGATTATCCGTAAATATCTCCTATTTAGTAAGAGCTATTATCCTGGCAAATTATTCAAAAGACAAAAGACATGTCAACCTGAGCTGTTCACTTGATCAGCAACCTTCAGCTCCATTTTCGGTTAGCTACAGTTGGTTCAAGCATCCAACTGATAAGACACGACCGTCCAAACTGAGCGTAAGTTGGCAGCATTTTTTGATCATTGCATCACATGGAATGCCTTTTAGGAAAATTCAATTGTCCATATTGTGATTGATCAAAACGACACGTACAAATGCACATACGAAATCACCTTCAAAAGTTGCAGCCCATACATGGCTGTGAAGGAAACATACAATGCCGATTTTTATCTGGACGGCCCATTTAAAACGACGCAAAAGTCCACAGTCTTCTCCACAATCACTACGACCAAGAAACCAACTGATCACCAGGCCACTACAGGCAAGACTGCCGATCATATCAAGGGTCCTGATAAGCCCAGCATCAGTCCAAATTCATCCAACAAATATGCTGAGTTTGGATTCATCAGTATCATGGTGATCGTCAGCAACATGCTTGGCATGACTGGTGACCAGGGCTTGATTCGTTGAAAGAGCCAGTACATACAGAATCATTCAAATTGATTCCAAAGTGATTATAGTGATTTTGGCAATGTCCCTCTATGAGTCCAATACTTGCTACGCCCATGTAATTTCATTGATTGTTAACCTCCAATGGTTATCTCATGTCAACATTTCGGCTTATCAGTTTTATTGCTGCTTTTGTGCTTATCAATTGGCTTAGATAAAATTTGTGCAATGAATTTGAGACATTTATCTCAGCAGGCTAACTAATCCTGCTGCACTGCCCATTCCCTTGGAACAGTAGTGTTTTTGACATTTTATCGATTATCTCCACGACGGCATCGATTTGATTGATGAAATTTGTCACACGTATGGGCCTCTAGGTTGCTGATGTTTAGGCAAAAAATTTCCGAAATCCTCCAAACAGGAGGCTTTAAATTAGAATTCTTCCAAATTCTCAACTCCGACCGCTTTTTTAGAAAAATGTGGATTTGATGCGAAAAAAACTCAGTCAGAACTACTGTATGCATAGGAAATGATCAGAAAACATTCCATGTTCGATTCTAAGTGCCTGTAAATGAAGTAATCGTGCTGACTTTCGATGTAAGGCCTAATTGCTTTATGCCACAGCAAATATTTATCTTTTGCAGCACTTTCTGCCTTATCACATTTTATTGCTTCTTTGATGCTTTTATCAGGTTTTGATAAAACTGGTGCAATCAAATTGAAAATGATGCCTTATATCACTGCTAGAACTTTCCTCAAACTTTCCAATCATGTCGAATGAAATCCTGAAATTCGAAATTGCCCAACCGATCCATCGACAACAGATCCTTCATTTAGCTGAGCATGTATTCGTGAAAGGTGAACCGGTGCGGATCGCCATGAATGTCACATGGGAAAGTGCCAAGGCTGGTTGGGAAAAGATGGTGGACGAATGTTTGAGTCATCCACACTCGCATGTGGCTCTAAATGGATCTGATGAAGTCATTGGCTTCAGGTTATCCAGGATCTTGGATTTAGATAAATATGCACCAACAGATTCCATCAATGAATTTCTATTGCCAGGCGTTGTGAAACATATTGAAGACAGAATGAGTGAAAATTGGGCGAAAGTTCTGGTGGATAGCAATGGAAACACTTGTAAACGAGTGCTCCAGTTTTTGGCTCTCGCTGTACGCCCTGATTATGGTGGACGTGGTGTAGCAGTGAAAATGAGTGAAGAAAATATGAAACTAGGCAAGGAATTAGGTTGTAAATACTGCATCGTTGGTGCATCCAATTGGATGTCGCAAAGGGTGTTTGAGAAATTGGGATTCGTTACAATGGGATCATTTGCTTTCGAGGATCTAAAAGATGAGAATGGAAAGAGACTGATTGAAATGACTGATCCAAAACAGATCGGCTCCAAATGGCAAGTGAAGAAATTGTGAGCAAAAGACTGAAATATGGTTCTGAAAAATTCTCCACGCAATACTGTGATAAATCGCTTCATTGCAGGCATGCAAACGTCTCATGCTTGCTGCTTTGATTTGCTAAAAAGGAATTATTGGGTTTCTGGTTATTTATCTTTCCTGATCGAGACTTGAAAATGCAAAATCTTGCTGGTCTCATAAAAATGGGTATTATGAAACAAGTTATCGCAATATCGATTTTTGACCTATCTCGATTGTTGGAAGCATGTTCAGGATGTTTTTTCAACAGTTTATGAAATCATAATCCCAGCAGTGGGCGTCGCCAGTGTCTGCATCATCAGGCAGTGTAGTAGCAGTTGCTTCAGCAGAAGCTACCTAATTCGCAGTCTATCCAGTTGCCACATCTTGCCCAATAAATACATTCAGTTGAACATGGAATTAGTTATGATGTGCTTGCTTTTGTGCTTGCTTTTTCTGGATTTCATTCGGCTAATAAGTATGTTTCAAATAATGTCATCTGGGGCATTGTGCTCTCTCATTTGAGCCACCTCAATTATCCTGGATGCAAATCGTGTGTCCACTTCAGGGTTCATTTACTGGTCAGGGACATTTTCTTGCTCAGCGTGAAACCCCTTTCAAATAAGATATGTTGCATCAGAAATTGGTATATGGCACTTATTAGGAAGCTTCTCTTGCAGATGTCGCTTGCCTGGCTCAGCGAAAGCAAATTTTTCACACCGCCTGTTTCGTTTTGCTGTTTATGCCTACCATGCCTAAAACAGCTTTCACAATTCCTAGATTTGAATATTTATGACTACCTGTTGGTGTCGAGCACTGAAAAAGCGTCAGCAAGCTAGGCCCAGATTCCGCAACAGAAGCTTCTAGAATTTACTCTCTTGCAAAAAGCAGATAAAGCTTCGCATTCTGACGCTTCACTAGCATTTCTTCTGAAAAAGTTCCAAGATGTTGCCAGTAATTTGCACTTTGCTTTTCTTGGTGTCCACCGCTTATGGATGCGGTATCCCTGCACCGCGTGATGGAGATGCATATTTTTGGTGCAAAAATCAAATTGATATACGAGTGACAAAAATTGTGATACCCACTTGTAATTGATCTGCTCTAGCGGTCAAAGCCAAGGTGATCGCTGAAGTACCAGCCACCAATCCACCAACCGACCCGAGAGTGCAGAATTGGAAAGCATATTCGATTGAACTAATTCGCACGTACAAGGTGAGATTGCCCTTTTGGCACTATGGCTGTTCAGTCATCCTGATCATTGCAGAACACAGCTGGCGGCACTGTTCCAACTGTGGTTTATGGTCCAGATCATGGGCCAACGTGCGTAACCAATTTGCAATTGAATCAGGAGTATCTGATCTATGGTAAAATTCTGTGCTTATCAAAGGCCCACATATGCACATGTAAAATTTAGGAAAGAAATCGGATCCACAAGCCAACCGATTCGAGACGGACATGCACAACGCTATCTGGTGGCGAAATGTGCACGCAGATACCATTTCCAAGTTGGAAAGTGGATCGATCACCTGCCGAGATACGCAATAGAAATGATCAGACACCAATTTGATGATGCCAAGATAATCTTACAAGTTAGAATAGAAAGAAATTTTTCACCTTGGCACAAATGACAGCTTTGATAAAGTAGCGATGAAAATCCTGCACCGGTATTCTCAACTTGGAGATCAGGATTAGATCCTGATCGAGCAATGTTGTAGCATAGGACGGATCCGATTTAGATCCTGATCCAGGAGATGAGAATACCATCCCGGACTACTGAAGGCACACATGTAACTCGATGGGCCTTGACAAAAGTTCAACATTCTAGCAATTGCAAATGATCAACTGCCTTTATACAAAATTTTAAAAACCAGTCATATCATAAAAATTACATGACCTGAGTTTTTAACTAGACCTCACTTTCGACATGTGCTTTGGAAGGCAAGAATATATGCAGATCCATGAAAACCAGTCTTCTCATAATCGTCACAATAAATCTCATTCTTCCCAAAACATCAGTATGCATTGTTCAACTTTCTTGATCCAAGCGAAGTTTGAACGTGTGCATTTCACATTATGAATATTCAACTTAAAAAATATTCCAAAGCGATTCTAACAACGCTCGTTCTTGGATCATTGATTTCACTATCGCTATACAATGGATATTATGTCATCGATGAATATATTAATGATAATAATATGACAATTGTCAGTGTCTCGACAGCCCGGAATATTCTAGCCTATTCTGGATACCTGACAATATCGTATAGAGTGTTTTCAAAAACTTTATTCCCTGCTACATGGTCAATGAATGATAGTCAATTGGACACAATTTGGCCATCAGGAGATATTGCCATAAAGAGATTGGCAAAAAGAACAAATCAGGTATCTGTTTATATTGATCCATTAGACATTAAAGAACTAATCGATATTTCGATCATGTCCTGTTTGGCTGGTGAAATCGAGAACGCTGCTATGACAATCCTGTACCCAAACATAGGTGGTGACATACCGAATTCGTATGAGGATTTTCTCAATACATTGAAAGTGAATTTGGTCGATGGTCAAGGTTGCATTGGAAATGTAACTGATGCACAAAAAGCAGAGATCATTTCGATAAGTGACGCGTTTATTGGACAGTCTCACAGTGAGAATCTGATTGACCAAACGCTTTCCAGTATAATCGATTATAATTATACTCATCCGGATGGTATGCAGATTCCATTTTTCCAATTCCATAATATTTCTTTCGTTGTGGATTATTTGACTCCATTATCAGTAACCATTTCTCTACCATTGGAACAATTCAAAGATAAATCGCCAACTTATGGTATCTTTTTCGGCGTTCTCCCAATGTACGCTGGAGAATCTAGTATGCCCGATTTCACAGCATTCGCATCGTTTTATAAATATTTACAGCCAATTTGGAATAATCATTGGAAACTACAGTCCGCCGAAATCAATGATAGTACTGTATTTGCGCAATTGAATTTGCGAGATCTGCAAGTGCACGATTCCAGCGAAATCAGGGAAAAGGGGGATTGCGAATTTTGCAAAGATACAATGGATATCGAAGAATGCGCCGGGAATCGGTTCATGGAAAACGTGATGCGAGTTTGCCAATGCATACCGTTCACAACCAGGCGTCTATTCAAAAATTATCCAAATTCAAAACGATTATCATTTTGCACAAGTCGGAAATATTTCGAATGCATAAAACGTGGTGTATCAGGTTTGGATCCGTGGCAAAAAGGCAACGAAAATCTAGTGACGCCTTGTGTTCTGAGGAAATTTCAAGTTGAACAAAATAATCAATTAAAGCCAGGAATGTTGTGGAAGCTAATGTTCAATTTGAATTTCTACGATTCGGCTTATGTCCATTTCACTAGTAAACGCAAGAATACATGGATGGAAATGTTGGGTCAGTTGGGTGGAAATTTGGGTATTTTCTTAGGATTCAGTTTATTCGGATGTTGGCAATTCGGACAACTGATTTATGCCTGGCATTTGAAGAGGAAGAAAGGGAAAATATCTGCTGAAACTAGCCAAGTGCTTTGGTCTTGGTTCCAGATGGCGACGCTGAAAACCAGCGAAAATATATCGACTGACGAGATCAGAGAGATCAGAATGATGATTCAGAGTGTAGAAAGTAGGCTAAAATCGATTGAGGGACGAGATGAAGCTGCTCACACATGATTTCGTGTAGCATGCAAAAATGAATACAAGTTTATGGAAGACTGTAGCATAAAAAGCCAGTTGCAGTGTGAAAATGATGATTACCACTATCAATACCCGCCTCACCACACCAGGATCAGCAAAATATTATCTGATCATTCTGATATCACCATAAATAAATCATCATTGCTTGCAGCATTCTAAACTCGTCACAGAAAAATTGACTCTGTCTTGATCAGCGTTCCAGTACCATTTTTGGCAGAGGCTTTTCATCACAGCCCTGGCATATCATTGAATTGGCGATGAAATTTTGAATCATGGTTTTGAATTGGCCAATTATAAAAAATACTGACCTTCTTGGCAAAAAATTGTTTATTCCGCTGTGATGTTGTACCTTGATCAGGATTCACGAATCATCATTTGGCCACAGAATATACATAGTACAATTCACAAATCGATCTTGTAATTAGCAATTTATTACCACCATAAAAGTCCATAAACTCATTTGATCCAGATTTGGTTGGTTATAAACAATTTCCTACACAAATTATCCCGAATTAGTGCTCTAGTTTTGACCATTTTTCAGTACCGGTCTGGCCTGTCCACAGGTGACATTTTTCATTACTCTTTCCTTCCGCACATGAAAAGTTGATGTCATAAAAAAGGTTTTGAGAATTCAATAGAGCGAATTTAAAAGTCATACGAACAAGGTACACGACGCACAGTCCTGTTGACTGGGACTAGGGTCGCCAGTCAATGGCTCGGAATAAGTTCATGTGAATTGAACTGAAACTTTCTCCGCAAAAGACATTGAAGAAGGTGATTTATATTCATCCCTGTCAAAACTTTTGTCCCAATTCAATGCATTGTTTGAGTGTCCACTGTCACCAAATAGTGTTTTCTAATTTAGGGAAACTTCTGGAATGACTTTATCTGATACTTTAGCTTATCTGGCCATCACCCTGAGCCTAGTGGCTAGCTTAGCATGCCTTATCATTTTCCCTCTGACATTTCAAATTAGCTCGAGACTGCGACAAGATTTGGATGTGGGCGTGTCAGAATTTACTCATACGACTAACGATGTCTGGATGAGAATTATGCATATTCGAAATAAAAAAGATTTGGTTCGATTGAAGCGTCAGAATGAATATTGCCATTGCAATAATGGTAAATCACAATCGCATTATCTAAAGACTGATGCTAATGAAAGTTGGTTTTAGACAATTCATGCCCACCTGGCCCACCAGGTTCCCATGGGGATCCAGGTATTGACGGAATACCAGCAGAACCAATGGGTAAAAGAGGAGAACCTGGTTTGCCAGGAGTAGTCATTCCAATTTTGGAGCATGGAACAAAAGCATGCAGTCCGTGTCCACAGTAAGGTTACATTGAATTCAAGGTGCCATCAGGGTACAGCTTTGTTTTGCAGAGGTCCTAAAGGTGACAAAGGCCCTCCTGGTCCGCCAGGTCCCCATGGAGGTAAAGGTATTCATGGACCACCTGGGAACGCTGGGAAAGCAGGTAATTTTTTAGCCTGAAAAGCAGGCATTTATTGTACAGAAAGCCATTTTTCCAGGACCACCTGGATCAAAAGGACCTGAGGGGAGTCCAGGCGAAGTGGGGAAGCCTGGTAAGCCAGGTGATAAAGGCCCACATGGAGAAGAGGGCATAAAAAACGTCAAAGGCCCAACTGGACCACCTGGCAAAGCAGGGGATGTGTAAGCTTAGCTAATATTTCAATTATTCAATTTTTACAGCGATTGCTTCAGTGGACCACCAGGTCCAACTGGCGAGAAGGGTGCAGCTGGGGCAAGTGGAAAAGTTGGAGCTCCTGGCCCTGTTGGACCAGCTGGAAAAACAGGACCACCTGGTGATAAAGGCATCGGTCTCCCAGGGCTTCCTGGTAAACCAGGAGAAGATATTGGCTATTGTCCATGTCAGGCAAGAGGCGGTGGTAGTATTGTGGGAAAAGGTCAGCCATCAGCAGCTTTAAATTCTCACTTGCAAGTGATCATTAGAGTGTAGGCTGGACTGAAAGGTGCACCTCTAGAATTTTATGTGCTAGGTTTTGTGATAATAGTAGTCTCATCTAGTATGTACATGCAAGGATGTACTTTAACGGTTGCATTGCTTATTATATCATGCCAATGCAAACTGATGAATCAGCGAAACGATCACTTGATGCAATGCTGTTATTATCCAGTTATCATGGCAAAGAATTTGAAAAAAGCAGTAGCATATGATATCTGTCACACAATCGAAACCAATGCTCACCACATCAATATCACCAAAATTTATCGTACTGATGATCATTCTGGTACAGTGTACGGTATCTCTTTCCCAGCTTGACAATCGATATACCCAACTGGACAACCGTCCTTGTTCTTGTACTCCACATACGAGCAATCTTTTGGCAGAGCAACACCTGCCAATGGTGGACATTGTGCGCCAGGTGTATGTTTACGTCCACGGCAATGAATGGCATCTTCAATGCAACCGTCCTCCATTTTCAGGATCACTCTGATTTGGCAACCTGGAGGTGGATTCACGTTAGGCGTTTTTGGGCATTCTGAAAAGAGATACCTGCGATCAAAAGAAATTAGGTACAGGTGTCGATTTACTTGTCGCTTTTCGCATTTGACCACAAGCATCCCAACATTGGGTGACATTGTCGAACAAGTTATCCGTGCCATTGCATCCACTGTAATTGACTTCATCGCATTGACCTTCATCATCGTTCCAATGCCATTTCTTGATTGAGGCTCTGCATCCAAGACCAGGCATTCCATCAGCTAAGGGTGGGATATACTCGAATTGGCGTCGACATTTCCTCAAATATCCTGGTGACAGTGGCGCAGGTGTTGTCACAGGAGGAGTCACGCCAGGTTTCTTGGTTGTATCATTGGCCGAAGGTTCCGGTGGGCGAACTTTGTCCGTCAAGAATTTTCCAGCTTGACAATCGACATAAACATTCCAGCAACCGTTTTTGTCTTTATATTCAACGATTCCGCAATCCTTGTCCGGTAGAACTGAGGGCAATGGTGGACATGGCGGGGTTGTTGGTCGACCACGACAATGCAATACCGATTCGATGCATCCATCGCTGGGTCTCATAATTGGTCTCGTTTGGCAGCCGTCCGAATTGATTGGCGGTGGCCAGACACAGTCTGAAATCGCATGTAGTCTAAATCAGTATATGGCTTGTTGAAATATCACTCACGTGGCACGTCACGCATGAAACCGCAAGCTTTCCAGCAGTCGTCTAGGGTATCGAATTGATTGTCAGTGCCATTGCAACCGCTGTATTTGACTTCTGAACATTGACCTTCGTCATCGTTCCACCACCATTTCTTGATCGAAGCCCTGCATCCTAAGCCTGGACTACCGTCGGGTAGTGGGTGAATATATTCGAATTTGCGACGACACTTTCGAATGGCAGCGACGTTTGTCTCATTCGCAGCCAATGTATCCTGAAATCAGCAGTATCGCAGCACTCTTGCTACAGTACTCAAGTACTTAGTTTACTGTAATCACAAAAGCAGCAAGCACCGCTGCAATAATGAGCCTCATCTCGATGATTCCCAAGGTGAGGCTTTCCCAAGCGAAAACATTTTGCAGAATAAATCGTCCTCTAAACTACATCGAATTTTAAATCAGCAATGCAAGTCATCATTCAATCTAGTAAACTAGATTTTCGTCTGGATGCAAGAAATATGCAGTGGGCGCAGCATGCAAGGATTTTGAATTCCTGAGGCGATTTTGCTAAACAACAAATAAATCATTCTGCCTGAAAAATCCACAAGTTTTACATATTTTTATGCAAACAGAAGCTGGTATTTCTATATCCGCTTTCTATCGGTGTCCTTGATGGATAAGGACTGAATGTGGGCGTGTTTGTACTGTTTTTGCAGGACAAAACGCGTTCTTGACAAACTCAATTTCAAAAAGTACTATATTTAACCCTTGCTGAATATATATCATGACGTTTATGGCCTTGTGGTGTGCTTATTTCTTTAACACTGCCACTTTTCTTTATGCTGCCATCAATAAACCTTCCAGGACGAAACGAATGCAGATGTTGAAAAACATTTGTGCAATCAATAAACATAGAAAGATCATTAGACACGAGAAATCAGAAGTCATGGGTAGTGAACAAGCAATTATGTGAATATGTTGTGACTGTAAGCTGTGCCAATCACTTATCATTGCCAAATCATCGTAGCGATTTTAGCAGTTCAGGCGAATGCAAACAGCTGACAGCATGACCATGGCAATATGTGCCAGATGACTGACGCCTCTATTCTTGGGGGTTGCTAAAATATACCTTGCATCGAAAGGTATTCAGTGCAATGCATTGGATGACTAGCCTGGATTTGGACATATTACATACCCAGTTGCTCAGCCTCAGCCTCAGCTACAATTTCTATTTCGTTCAAAGAAAAGCTATAGCTTGGTAATGCTGGTCGACAAAAGATGCAGTGCACACTGTATCGACAACGGTAGGTGTGATTGCCTGTTTTCAAATTGGATAATTCTTCGCCTTCCTGAAAAGCATTATTCATCTAAAATTTTTGGCCTTGCAACATTATTTTGCTGGGACCTGTTGACTCTTGAATCCCATGCGCCAGGAAGAAGAATTTGATGCTAGCTACATAGCATCTAATAGTATTCAAGCTGCTTACCGGAATCTACTTGAAACTCCGACTTGCATTTTCATACACATACCATTCAACCGAAAGAAAAAACTGATCGATTTCTGGACCTCGCATTTGACATTTCAGAGCTTTGACATAGCGTTGTTGATTATTAGAATAAATCTTTGTAATGACAGGCTTACCTAAAACATAACATTAGAATCAAGGGCCTCCGCATGTAGCTATTGTTGTAAGCAAATAATTTATGTGTCTGCAGATTGCAAAAATTGAACCAACTGACCATAAGAAAATAGATATTGATGCGTTCTGCCAATGATGGTTGAGCCATTGTAAAAAGAGCAAGCGAATTTGAAAATTTCAAAATCGTTATTGCCAAATATGGTGTTGTTAAACACATATTCGATATGCCCACGTTTTGCATTTTTACAATTCAAGGATCTGGATTCAATTATCGCCCCACCATGTTTCTTGATGCTGCATTCATAAACTATGGAATCTGGGCAATGGTCGCCCAAAATACAATGGAGTCTTGGGCAACACCAATGGCAGTCAATTTTGGCGCGATCATCTGGATAGTGTTCTGGTAGTATCGTTATCATTCCACCATACGGGATTCGGTCCGAGATAGACTGCTGATGAAACACTGCTAAGCTATCTCGGTGCTCTGAAAAGTGGCACTGCAGTAACAGATGCAAACGGTTCTTTTTGGCGCATAATAACAGGCGACATGCTACGATCTAGGTATGCCGCTTACCACTGCAACTATGGACTTGAGTATCGATCTGCACCCGATTTTCGTGGCCAAAAACTTGGCATACCGATTTTTTTGCAGAGGGGCAATAGCCTATTCCAGGCTTTACATTGCATCGATAAGGCAAACTAACTAAATCTACTATGTTGACTATTTTGGGACCGCTCTCGCTAACCACGCAAGTCTTGCTGTATGTGGTATCTTTGCAGGATTTCTCATGGTATCCACCTGGAATTCCATTTTATTATTCTACCTCACTGGCAGAGAAATGTAGTCTTACATATGCGATAAGAAATGTCCACCCAGTTTTCGGACACCTTGTCTCTGAGCTTGCATTTGTATTTCCTGAATTTGATCTTATCATTAATGTTCAACTGTAATTGGACTTGGGCATTGCAAGGAACAGTTACAACTGGCTGACCATCGGGATCAATCAGGTGAACGTATTCTGAACTGCATCCAAATTGCTGACCAATTTCGCACATAACAACGACAGAACCACCTGTAGTGATCATATCCACGTCATCGCCGAATTCATCTCGATATTGGAGACTGTCATTTTTCAAAACTAAAATATTTACTGCTTATATTTCTTCTTACATGATCAAAATTGTGTTTACCTGGCAGATCATTCGCATCAGCATTCGTTCCAAGGAAATCAGTCAGAATGATGGCAATAAATAAGTAGATCATGGTTGTACTGTAGCAACTACACTGTCAATATGCCTATTTTTGAAAAGCTGGATTGCTCAGATGCAGTCTCATCAGTTGAGTAGCGATCCTGGCTTGGTGGATCAATGGCTGAATGTGTGCTCAC
This sequence comes from Discolaimus major, assembly GCA_034695185.1. Lineage (NCBI taxonomy): Eukaryota > Metazoa > Nematoda > Enoplea > Dorylaimida > Qudsianematidae > Discolaimus > Discolaimus major. The sequence continues at coordinate 23,652 of JAQIWJ010000327.1, forward strand.
ATTCAGCACAAAACAGCAGAGCTGCTATTATCTCAACTTGCGAGCGGGATGATGATGATGAGTGGAAACGTATTAGATGAACTCACAAGCCGAGATAGATTTACTCTTTACCGCCTCTAAACCACCCATACAATACAAAGTTCAAGGTA